>PQWD01001542.1:0-88130 GCA_019425675.1 Leucinodes orbonalis | reverse complement strand
ACAAAAACGTTGGCATGTGTGTGTGTACGTGTTTGTGTGTAGCCGGTGTACCTTGACGACTTAGTACCGAGTCTACGTCGTGGTGAAGCGGTCTTGTTGCAGATGTGGCGGTGTGTGTGCGCAGGTCGTGTCGTGCGTGAAGAGTGGTGTATAAAAATGCAAGTCTACGAGAGTGTAATCAGACATGCCACTGGAATAGATGTACAATACTATTTTCTAACTATATAATTGATAAGTGAACAGAACCTTTTACAAATTGCCTTCGTTACTATTCCTTTTCGGGAAAAACACATTGCTATCGCGATCTATCGAGCTATAGTGACACCTAGTGAAGCATATAAAAAAGAATAAAATTGACATATATATATTATCTATTTATGACAGCTGACGCCATCTTTTCACTAAATTATTAAGAATAAAATATTGTTTATTACAATTTAAACAATTCTACATGGATGCTTATGTCCAAACATAAATAATTTTAAAGGTGGTGTGTGTGCGCTCAGTTTGTGTCGTGGAATGTAGTCGGTGTATGTGGCAGGCGGTACGTGCGTCACAGAGTGTGGTGTGCTACACAGACATCCGAATATACAATTAGACTGGGACAAGCCGCCAAGTTTATAGCAGTCCAGTGTCGCAATTTCTTTTTCAGTTCTTACCTGTGAAAAGTTATTATATTTCTTTGGTAAATTTACTGATTCATTGCGATGATGGCATTGTTACAATAGGGATTTTGATGAACCAATTTTTTTTCTTATTATATCGCATGGACCGCATAATAATAGAACATTGTAAAAAAAATTACTCCGTTAACATTAAAACTCACGAGGATTTTCCAATTTCTAAAAAACACATTATGGACTTTCAAAAAACGCTTCATACAAATGGCTACCTATTTATGACGTCACGCTATCAGTAATAGTACGCATAGTTTGTGAAGTGTTTGGTACTACAAACTTTATTAAATGTGCGTTTACTAAAACGGTTTCATAGCAAAAGTTGCTTTAAATTGTATGTGTTTATTATTTTGTTAACAAATTTTGACAATTAATGTACTTTTAAAAATGACTTGCCCATATACTTTGAAGACTAATTTAAAATTCATTAAAACATAAGTTTTTCGAGCTGAAAGTAAGCACATCATTATATTTAACCCAGATTTGCTAATAATTATGAATAGCTTTCTTACGATTTTAGAAGACCAGATCACATCCTAATACTAGAACAAACTAAGGCATGGCATTATTAAGAGGAAAAAAACGGAGAATTAATTTCTTCTAATATTCGACTTGGACTCGCTCACAGAGCGTAAACTGGCAGCCAAGGTGTATGCTCGTTGAGCTTATGTGACGCAACATACCCTTTTCTCGAAACATCCTTTTTAAAGATGTCCTTTTCTCGAATTACTTTTTTACATGTTGTCGTATTGTTATAAAGAAAATTGAAAAAAAAAACAGATTAATGTACTTCTAATTTTATATAATTGAGATCACTAAATACGAAAGAAACAACTATCCTTGCATCGGAATATAAAATTGGATATTAACCCATTGTCTGCCAGGAATCCAGACACATAGTAAATCTGTTGTTTGTAACGATTTAAGGCGTCTCTGTGCAGTAAACATATTTAATTGATTGCTCTCAATTTTTCCAATTTTATTTATTTCAACTTATTTTTGTATTATTCATTTCTAGTTAAGCCCGGACAATTCAAATCATGGAGTGCAAATGAAGAGAATACATCGAATCCATCTACCGCACTGCATATAAATACCACGCCCCAGGTAAGATATTCTTACATATTATTTATTGATCATGATTTTCCCAGTTGTAACCACAGCAACTATATACTCACAAGCACGCGTTATTTTAATCATACAAACATGATGAATGGAAATGACAAGATTGAATGACCTTCGGACATTGCAGTTAACACACTGTTTCAGACAAAAATACAACTACATCTTGAAACTTATCGTAATAAACATTAGTCTTTTATTTAATTTTATGACACTATTTTTCATTTGCAGAACAATATTAACATTCTTGGCTAGCATTTTTAATGCAAAATCGAGGAGGCCAATGAACTGCAGTGACCTATCATAATTATGTTGAATAGTTTTTTTTATTGAGCAGTGAGCAATCTTTTAGTCAGACTAAGTGCCAGATATCATCTTGTGAAACAGAAGTGTTATGCACTTTAGTGTTTCGGAATGAGGGTTCTGTAGCTAGTAAAATTTCCTTTTTTTTAAGGCAGACATTTGACCGCCGTCTTACCTAATATTAAGTGATGATACGGCCGAGGATCATGCTTGTCTAGAAACAGCCTATTATATTACAGCCAATACATACGGAGGCAAAGAGTTACATTCTTTGCGAGTCGCATTAGGAAATCTAACATAAGAAACCTAACATTGTGGCATTGATAATAACTGTCTATCTATAATAATGTATTGTCTTCGTTAACCCAGTCGACGAACACTGGAGGCGGTGGCGCGCAAGAATACTCGCTGTTCAAGGACCTGTCGGCTGGCGGCGGCGGGGGCATGTGGGGCACTGACGCCCATCACAACGTAGAACCGCCCCCGCCACAGGTCAGTCGCACCACGCTCAATGTATGTAACATTTTATATATATATAGTATTTTAAGTCTTATCTATAATATGAATAAGAGATTAGTCTTGGTTGTTATTAATGATTATGTTGATGACACAATCATAGGGCATAAGTAATAACTTATTATTTTTAGTCCTATCTTTAATATCAGTCAAGAAAGAAATATTTATTTGGTTGCATATTGTAGTACAATAAGTCTTACTCACCTGGTTACAATCGATCAAATTTTGGTTTCATCAAAGGGCATATGTGTTTACATTCGTTTGTGGGATTCTAATATTAGAAGCTTCGAAATAATCAATTTGAACAGACTTATGAAGTCTAGTATAAAAGCACAAACTTGTCACCTATATAAATCTCTAGTTGGAGTGCTAGGAAAGTTGGTGTTATTTCTCAAAAGTGATATAGAGAAATAACCCATTGATGAGGCTAAGGAGATTCATACTTAGGAGAGACCTAAATCATGGACCTAAATTATTCAGTGATCCTTAATCCATGCAAACAAACGCTGAGCTCTAGTACACTGAATATTATGTTTTTTAGGGAATTAGATATGGAGCTGCATTTATACAAAACCGACACATCTTATTATTCTTTTAATAATTTAATAAGAGACACGATACGCCTTAAATTGTCACAAGCAATAGATTTTCCATTAGGGTTAATGACTATTTTCAAATCAAATAACTTTATTTGCATAACGAATGTTGAGTTATAGATTTGTTAATGGCTTTGAGACTATAGACTTTGTACTGACATTGAAGCTATAGACTTGATAATGACTTTGAGTTTATAGCTTACATAAACAATAAACTAGCTAGATCCACAATCTCACTCAAAAGTGTCCGCGACAAAATTATGCCAGCCGTCAGTTGAGCAAAATTTTCATTCATAATCACGTCGCTCGTTACATGCCATAGTGACATTGTAGAATGCTCTTTTTTTTATTTAATGACGCCTTTTAAAGTCAAAATTTCAATGAGTAAATTTTATGTTATTAACATGTGGCTCGGTAATTTTTTTGTTGATATTTCTTTGTGATTATGCCTTTAGTTAGTTTGTCCATGTCAAGTTTGTAGATTTGGTAATGAGTTGGAGACTATAGACTTGGTAATGAGTGTGAGGATGCGTTGTTAATGTGGTGTTGTATGTTGTCGTGCAGGTGGACGCGAGCAAGGCGCCGGGATACCGCGGCGGCGGCGGCGGTGGTGGCGGTGGGGTGGGGGAGGTGGGGGCGGCGCGGGCGGCGTGTCCCCGGCGTCGCGCACGTCGTCGCACGGCTCCACGCCGCCGCCCGCCTTCCCCCACGCGCACCAGCACGCGCACCCGCACGCCATGCACCACCACCAGTACCACCAGCCCATGCCCATTGGTAAACACCACTGATACTCTCACGCTTCATTGATTCGCTAACGTATTTAACCCGTTGAACGCCGGGAATCCATACACAATAGAAAATATATTTTCTGGCGTCATTGGCGGTCAAAGGGTTAAGCCCGATTTGTATATTCATATTTTCTTTGTCCTAACAGGCAACAGCGTGAACGCGATGGACATGAGTGGACTATCCCGAAACGGAAACATATACCAAGACAATTCCCGGAATGGACACAACATGATGGTATGTTTTTTTTAAACAATTAGTTATTCTTGAGCTGTACCGGCAGATCATTGTAGCAGACGATAAAAGGTTTTTTCGATAGGATATGTTGAAAATTTAAATCAAATGCTATAAATAGCCTTTTTGCGTGTATATAGATTGTGTTATGGCAGCGTCATGTTTCGGTGTGGAACTGCTTGAATCTACTTAAATAGACAGATAGACACATTATTTATTTGTAATATAAGGCGGGTCCCCACAGGGACAGTCCTCGTCTGAGGCGTCCACAGTAACCGATTTGGTCGCGAGGCTGTCGCTGTGTGGGTAGCCGGGTGTTGGCATCGTGTAAAGGTGTGTTGTCGTGCGTAGGTGTCGATGTCGAGCGGTGTGGGCGTGGGCGTGGGTAGCATGGGGGGCGCGGCGCTGGGCCTGGGGTTCGGGGGCGCGGCGGAGGCGGGGTCGCGCCTCAACCCGCGCGCGCCCGACTTCGCGCAGCGACACCCGCTGCTGCAGCACAAGCATAGCGCGCAGGTACACACGCGCACACACACACACACACACACACACACACACACACACATAAATTACCGGGTATAAGAGACCTAACATCTGTTGTCCCGGGTGACGGGCGCAGTGCGGCATTCATGGGGGATAATAACTGTCTATCAGTTGTTGGTCTCCTTTAATGCCGCTCTGTCATGGTCTGGCGTATCACTTACCATCAGGTGAGCGTCCAGACCGTCCTGTCCACTTTTAACATAAAAAAAAACGCACACACTGGTACACCGATACACACTGCCGCACACTAGTACACCGACACACCGGAGGAACACTCGCTCTCTCGTTCTAAATTTCTAATATTAAAAAGTAGTATTAAGAAGTGCAAAACAGAGACGTAAATAGGCTTATTTTGCGCTCTATACAAACTTCTAAAATTAGATCATATTATAATAGCTCCTATAACTACACCTTATTTTACCTTTACCTTTCGGCTATTATACAACCTACTGTCTCACCCACTTTAATGCTACTATAGAGTCTACCCTATATTCAATAACTACCTGGAATATTAAATTTTAGTGCATGTTTAGT
This sequence comes from Leucinodes orbonalis, assembly GCA_019425675.1. NCBI lineage: Eukaryota > Metazoa > Arthropoda > Insecta > Lepidoptera > Crambidae > Leucinodes > Leucinodes orbonalis. Next base: position 82,822 of record PQWD01001542.1, on the reverse strand, counting down.
ACCTAGTAGCAATTTTTTTAAATTATACTATTACACATATTCATTACAAAACAATCCTTAAAGCTAGTATACACATTGTTTGCCACACAATATATCCATTGGTGGCAATGTGATGTACATAAATGTATTACTGACATACATTGATGACTGTGTAAATTGATGCCTGTGTAGATTGATGACTGTGTAGATTGATGCCTGTGTAGATTGATGACTGTGTAGATTGATGACTGTGTAGATTGATGACTGTGTAGATTGATGCCTGTGTAGATTGATGACTGTGTAGATTGATGCCTGTGTAGATTGATGACTGTGTAGATTGATGACTGTGTAGATTGGTGCTGTGTAGATTGATGACTGTGTAGATTGATGCCTGTGTAGATTGAGGACTGTGTAGATTGATGCCTGTGTAGATTGATGACTGTGTAGATTGATGACTGTGTAGATTGATGACTAACTGTTGACTAAATGTATACGCAGTTGTTCACGGGCACGAACAACGCCGGCAACCTGAGCACGCTGCTGATGTCGTACCAGCAGCCAGCGCCCAAGCCTATGCAGCACACACCGCAGCCTCACCATCCCTACCAGGTATACATTCAACCTAATGCAGTTATTTTATTTAAAAAATCAATATAAATTATGTCTAAAAACAATTTTGTTCGAGTCATTCTTGATTCAAATGACATAGATTAATAAACAGGGAGACAATGTGAAAGTGATATTTAAATATCATATTTTAATATTCCAAAATAGATTTCAATTGGTAAGGTATTTTAATAGAAAATTAGGATTGAATAGTCTAGTAATTTTGATTACTCCGCCGACCTAATTCCCATGTTTTTTAGTTACTTGTCATAGATGTTCCGAAATCTGATGGTTTTCTAAAACAAAAAAAATATATATAAGTACCCATATTACAGGCTTAATGCTTAGTTTGGGACTAGATGGCGCCGTGTGTATGCCAGTAGATATAAATTTAATAATAAAAGAACCCGTTAGGCTCGTTGGTAGAGTAAATGTTGTATTGTGCGCAGTCGGTGGTAGGGGGCGGCGCGTCGTGGGGCGAGGAGGAGGAGCGCAAGCCGCGCCCCATCGGCACGGAGCGCGCGTGGAAACTGACCGCCGCCGACGACTGGCCGCACCCGCAACCACCCCTGCCACGACCACGCGACCGCTACCAGGTACCCGCCACACCCGCACACACGCCACACACGCCACACACGCGCCCATCGGCACGGAGCGCGCGTGGAAACTGACCGCCGCCGACGACTGGCCGCACCCGCACCACCCGCACCACGCGCACCTGCCCGACCACGACCGCTACCAGGTACCCGCCACACCCGCCACACACGCCACACACGCCACACACGCGCCCCATCGGCACGGAGCGCGCGTGGAAACTGACCGCCGTCCACCGTACGTCGTGTGTCGCCTTTAATCCCTTGTAGGAGTAGTTGTTTCGGTAAACTTGAGTGAAAACAAGGGCATCAGGATCTGTAGAAGGTTATAAGATTGATGGTAACGAAATATTATATACTTCCTAAACTAAATTAAACATTAACATTTGGGAGTCTTCAAGTCGAGAGTAAGTCGGTTTCTTTTAGGTAAGCGTGCAAACCGCACTATATACACGTATAGTCATTGTTAAGGGACGTTTCACGAATGGGGCATTCTGCGAAAGGGACATTTTATGAAGAAACTGTTTAGTATCCATATAACAGGCTAATGCTTAGTTTGGCGCTAGATGTCGATTTGTGAATGTCAGTGGTTATTTTCCATTATTATAATAGTGTGTGATGTGTCGCAGGCTGGGGTAGGCGGCAGCGGCGGTAACGCAGGCGGTGGCGGGGTTGGGGGCGGCGGCGGTGGGGGCGCGCACCCGCTGGAGGGCGGGTTCGGCGCGACGGCGGCGGCGCTGTCGCTGATGCACGCGCTGCCGCTGCAGTACCTGCCGCCCGCGCACCCGCCGCCCCCACACGCCGCCCACGCCGCACACACCGCCACACCGCCCACGCGCACGCCGCGCACGCGCCCGACCACCCGCACTGGGACCCGCCGCACCACCGCCCCGACGCACAGGTGACGACACCCCCACACACACACCGCCCCCACCACAACACAACAGCACCGAAAAACAGCCGACACACACGCACACTACTCAACCCACTGGACCCTGACGCACCGACGCCATAAAACATCACACAACATTTTTATGTTTTCGAAATCCTTTAGATTCACGGGCCAAATAGTGGCCCGGTCCTTTGGAAGGCATGTGTGAGGCCGAAGCCAACAGCACAGAGGCCCTTTTTCGAATGTTTGATCTTTGTGTTACATTATAATTATATTATTATTAAAACATAACATCACTCCGACATACAGCTGCCACACACTGCACATCATATTTCTAATTTTAAACATTAAAATTTATATACCTAAAATATCAGACAATTATTTATCAAAATGACATAGATAGCAGTTGTCATTTCAAGGACACATTTTCTGTATCAATCTGTCCTTATTTTTTATAGTTTGTTTCTAAGTGATTAAGCACTGGTTTTGTTCGAACTGTATTCAAGAGGTGATTAAACTTCTAATTTCATTATTACACTCCTGGCGTTTCGGTGACTGCAATTACCGTGGTCATGGGCGCACACACAGCTGACAGGCATCTGAATTGCGGTTTTTTAAATATTGAAGCTTCGAGAATAATAATAATATAAATAGTGTGTACGCGATTTAATCGGTGAAATTAGAGTCGTGGCAATAAACTAATGTTGTAATGTTTGTCCACAGAGTTGGAGCAAGTGGAGCCATTAGAGCCACCGGCATAGACAAGCACTGCCTTACTTGAGCGCGCAACGACGGCTCGCTCGCGTTCGCCTCTCGTCGACCGCGCGTCTCGCGTCAACTATCCGACGAGGATTATATATAAAATTGTAACCCTTGGAAACGGTGTAGATATTAGTGAGAAAGAATTATATTATACAGATTATCTATATACATAATAGAGAAAATGTCCTATCGAGAAGAGAACTACTTATACTGTACGATCGACTGAAGTGAGCATTAAACGATTCATTATAATGAAACTCGTGAGGGGAGCCGGATGTAGTTTTATTTGTTACTGCCGCTCGCCGACCGCGACTCTTAGACAATGTATAGTTAGTCGGCGTCGCCGCTCATGATGTAGATATACGCGTAACGTACCCGTGTAACAGTAGGTAGCTTGGAATGTAATTCCGAAGTGCCGTCAGTGTTTTGCGTTGCCTCGAGCTGCCGCCGCCCTATTATATATACATATTTTACACTTATATTATGGCATAAAATGATTTTAATTTGGACGATTGATATGCTCGCTGACCGAGGCGGATTAATAAACGTGTATTAATAAATTTGCTTGTACATGAAAATTAAATATCATATATTGATGCACTGTATCTCCTGGTGTTTTTAATAAAACCACCTGTTTATCAATTCTTTTTTAATAGGTTTAATTGGGTAATTTGTATATTTATAAGTAAATTATTATTGAGGACTTTTGTCTCGAATATTATGGAAGTATATCGGTAAGTTCTAGAGGCAAATAAACCGTTGACAAATATTTGAGTGTTCTTAATCAGGTAACAAACTGCCTACCAATAATAAGACGAAATTTGATAAAATCACTTTATTAGGTCATAAAATAATATAATGTTTTTACCTTACAATAAAAATAACTTTCTATTTAACATCAATGCAGCTTAAATTTATCAGATTCATTTTTCACTTATAATGTAGGAGACAATAATAAAATTATAGATATCTGGCGCAAAATGGGGGAGACCTATGTCCAGCAGTGGACTGCGATAGGTTGAATAGGAATAATAAAATTGTACTTACGACAGTATAAACACATATTACAATTAAATATGACTACTAAATTTGGCGAGTAATACCTATAAAATTTTTTTTAAGTTATTAGTGTACAGGACGGTCTGGATGCTCACCTGATGGCAAGTGATACAGCTAACCATGACAGCGGCATTGAAGGAGATCAACAACTGATAGACATTACAATTATTTCTCCATCAACGCCGCACCGTCCTTCATCCGAGACAACAGATGTTAGGACTCTAATACCCGGTTCTTTCACTAGCTACAGTGCCCTCATCCCGAAACAGAAAGTGAATAACAGTCCTGTTTCATGGGTCGATATTTGGCACTACCTAGACGACTCAGTATCGGGTCTACCATCTAGCAAACATCTATATAAAAATACATAATTCAACTGGTTGATGAATACTCACAAATTTACATCAAATGACATACTTACTTTTACTTTATTATTCATTCCATAAATTCATGTTTCAATTTACAAGGAACTAAAATTTTCAGGATATAAGAATGAGAAACAAATCACATCAATTTAGATAATATTGTCGAAATTACACATTACAAACCAATGTACACATAATGCATTGCATATTTAGGTCCGATTTTACCACCTTCACACTAACTCATGTTGTTGAATGTAACATTGTTTTAACCGTCTTCCATGTAAACTATCAGAGGCTTTTATCCAAAAGTTGAAAAACTGAGTACATATATTTACTATACTACACCTATTACTTAAAATCCCCATTTCATAAAAAAAAAACAACGTTAAAAGTTGCAAGTGTTGCAACCGACCATTCGTCGCAACAAAGGTAATTTACGATGATATGCGTTTGCCTACCTAGAGTAGACATATACCTAAATATACAACTGCCTAATTATATGCAGCCGTTACAGCTCTGTGTGCTTCCGGAGTATTCTGCTCTCGAGTTCATCGTGCAGTTTCTCTACCTTGCGGGCGTGCTTCTTTATCATCTGCTGCTGATGGTCAAAGTGGTCCATCTTGTCGCCGGTAGCTGCCACCTAACGGAGCGAATTATGGAACTGATTAGTACAAAATAATAAACGTGCAGAGTAATGAATGACGGCTTGACATTAATCTTAAAGAGGCATAAATGGTCAATTAACGTATGAATATCTTTAAAATATATTCAATCGTAAAAAAATCAAATTCGCGATTGGTCCCAAATAAATGAATATCCAAAATGAAACAACAAAACAAATGGACTATGTAACTCAATATAAACAACCAACTTTTGTATTTTTGTTCTATTTATTTACTTTTATGATTGTACAATTTTTTTTTAGTCTCTGAGTAAATAATTAAGAAACTAGTGGTTAATTTATGGCATCAACATACTTCATAATGTATAATAAATTAAATATAACAAAGAAATGATTCGATTTGTTTCTTTTTGGATATTCTATTATTTGGCAAATCACAAATTGGACAATCACGAATATGATTTTTTTTTACGATTAGACCAATGGCGCCTAAACGCATCAGCGTTGTGCAAGTCTCCGATCAATTCGTAAAGATATTAGAATTATCAATAGAGAAAAACTAGAAAGAACAAAAATAATAAAAAAACAAAACCTTGCTATGGTGTTTTTCTACGTTGCTTACATGATCTGCCTGCAAATGCCGCAACTTCAGCAACCGAGATTCATAGTGTTGCAACTCCACCTGATCAAGTTACATTCATATTAATATAACATACATTTTACCACACAAACTGTGGTTAATTAATGGATTAGATTCTTTGTTTCTTTTAGATATCTTTTTATTTTGGACCGATAGCGAATTGGACAAATCGCGAATTTATGATCGCCTCGAGTGTTTTGGACTTCTGGCATTAATTGACAGGTATCCAAACAGAGAAAATCAATTGTTTCTGAAGTTTTAATGTGTTATTTGCATATGAAATATGTTTTATACTACATACATATTTTCTTTCCATCTTTCTATGTTAATAACTCTATCATTTTATCTGTATTCATATATTCAATGTTTATTTATATTAATGTAGTTTGTTTTGATATTGTATTATTATTTATTACAATATCAATATCCTGCACAACATATCACTAAAATAGTAATTTACAGTATGTACTGTTATCCAAAGTTTTTTTGATAATATTTTATAATGTACTGTTATCAAATGCTAACCTTCAATGAAGCAAGTTCATCAACTGTGAAATTTGCAGCTGCCGCCAACCGCCAGAGCCCCTGAACTTTGGGCTCAATGAATTCTTTGTTATTCGGTCCTATACAAAAGTGTTGAAGATAAAAGTTTATAAACTGGGTGGATGAGCATGATAATTAGAAGAAATAAATTAACAACAGAAATAAATACTAATAGTTAATGAAAAGGTTAATACTGATAGATTTATGTTCTGATAAAACCACCGCCTGACAGCAAAAGCTTGTGGCATTGTACAATTTTATTTTTATCCATTTGCGTAAATGAAATTTTTATAAAGGCATAATGTGAAGCTGTTTATTTTAAAAACTGAGCATCACCTTTGGCCGTTATTCTTTGCAGTCTATCGTAACTGTCACGCAACCCACGATGTTTTTCTCTAACCAAATTAGCTTTATCAAGAAAATCTTTGTTCATTTCATTTGTCTCCAATTGGTGTTCAATTTCATTAAACTTATCTATTTCCTCTTCATTTACTGCATCTGTAAAGTACAAAAAATATTCAATTATTAATAAAATTTTATTAGATGATGATTTTTTGGTTGATATTTCTTCATGATTGTCTCTAGTTAGTTTATTGTTCATTTTGAAATGAGAGAACTTTTTTGCGATATAGTTACAACTAAATTCAAAACTATGCAAGTTTTATAATACATTAAAAGAAAACATGATCATTACAGCCTTAAAAACATTTTTTTTCAGTTTTGTTTTATGTAGGAAATTAAATGAGATTACATACTATTATAGCCTTCCTTGTCTTCTTTGTCCACATTATTAAGAAGTTCATAATATTGGTCAATCTTATCCTGGTGATGAATAAACTCTTCTTTTAATGCTGCCAACTCTTCACTAGTAAAACCGGACACTTCTGCCTTTTCCCATAAATAATTTAGTTTCTTGTCTTTGAATAAACTTTTATTTATGGGTTCATCAGCAGGGTTAAAAGACTGAAAAGATATTACATTCACAACATTATATTTGCAACAATAAGGTTATGTGGTCTAGTGGCTAACACATTATGGATATGAAATCCTCGGTAGATTGACCAATTAATAATAACTCAAGTCCATTGAAACTTCAGAAGGCACTTTTAGTGAACCCACTTATAGGCACTGACCCTATGTGGTGAAAGATTGGTCAATCTTCACATATCTATGCTCTGTAAGACGATTTGTAATCTGCAGTATGTATAACATATACATACTGCAGATTACAAACCCTCTGACTGATTAATATGCCAGAGGGCTTGATGGAATAGCAGCGAGTGTTTGGTTGACAATCACACAAGTCCAGAAATTATTGCAATGGTTGGTCACCTCATGCTCATAGCATGTAGTCTGTATAAATAACCAAATTTAAATGTGACTCATTTTATTATTCCAGCATACAACATCCTTTCCTAAATGAGTATATGTAGTCATCAATAATTGAACCCTATTTAAAAATCTGTTCATAAATAAGAAATTATTATTTTCAAACTTGCATCATCAGATGATACTTACAGAATGATCTTTATTTCTAGCTGAGCTGTCACCAAAATGTTCTCGGAGGCCATACACCTGCATGATATTGGTGAGCTTCCGTCGCAATTCTGCTTCTTTCAGACCCTCTTTATCTCCACCTTCACTCTTGAATCTCTTAAATGTTATTTCTTCTTTATCTTGAATCATTAAGTCACTATATAGGGACTTAAGTTTTGGTTCAGTTAATCGCTGCAAATAAAAATAGCTTAAATTGCATATTTTGTTTGGTGAGCAAAATATTAATACTTTATTGTGACACAATATTAGAGTAGCAGTTGAGACATCAGCTGCTACACCAAGGGTTCCATTTTCGATCCCTGGGCATTTCAAACATTAGAGTGCATGAACATGTCTGTTTGTATGGGTCTGGGTGTTTTCTAAATATAATATGTATGCACTTACAAAAAAAGTTTCATATATATATTTATATTGCTTATATATATATATATATATATTATATATATATATATATATATTGCTTAGTATCCATAATACAGGCTTCACACCACTTGGAGCTAAATGGAGCTGTGTGAATGTCAGTGGATATTTATTTATTTATAAAAAAAGGGTATATGTATGTTTAAACATGGTTTAGTACCCCTATCACAATATAATACCTTATTTGGGGCTAGATGGGTGCTGTGAGATTGTCTGTGGATATGTTTAAGGCAAAATAAAATATTGTAAAATGATTTCTTAAATACTACAGCACTCCTTACAGGCAAGGCCTCACCTTTCCCAAGGGGGGTTTCAGGCCGTTACCCACACACGCTGACCTAAAGCGTCTACACATAACACACCCGTGTCGGCGTTTTGGAAATATGCACCGTGAGGTGAAAAGGCTTGTTGGAGTTCAATAATTTTATACTGAAATCACTTACATGCTCTTCTTCAGACTTTACTTCTGTTTTAAATATACTGTATTATATTGTACTCTTATCATATTGTTATACTTTACTATAGTGTCTATTTAAACTGTAAATCTTCCAAAAAATAAACATATAAATACCTGTTGCGCTTTAGACCATAAAAGGTTTAATTTATTCATTCTAAATGGTTTTTCTAAAGTTCTGAAGTTTACACCTTCTACTTTTGTTTTTTTCTCATTTGCGTCCCGAGTATATTTATTTTCACAAAAAACATAAGTTGGTAATGCGGCGAGTATAAAAACGTATATGAAACGAGAAATAATCATATTCAAATTGGTTACTTCGGCTATTTAGATAAAAACAAAACGAGCACAAATATATAGGTGCCGGTAAAGTTATCGATTTTAATAAAATAAAAATAATGATGACATTAGCACTTTCCAAGAATACCGTCACTGCGAGATGAAATATGAATGTATAACAGTATTTGTCTATGGTTGTATTATTTTGTCAAAGCTGTCATTGTTAATAGTGATGTGCATTAAAGTTCGCAATAATATCGAACTACTATTTATTTGTAAATAATTAAATACGCAGTATATTGTACAATGTAAATGTATATTGTTAAGAAAATACCAACACAAAGACTATAAGAATTTAATAACAAAAAAAATGCCTTTTGTTTTTTATGCTAATTTAGACGTGAGAACTTTGTTACAGAAAGGAACAATGCAAAGAAAGTTGGTAAAAGGTATCTAAAACATTTTAAAATGAAATTAGTTTTATGAAAACCAAATTCAAAACATTAAGCTAAATCATATAATTACTCTTCTGAATACTCCCAAAGAGTATATAACACTATGTTTTAAATACTCCCAATATCAGACTAAGATATAAATTATTTATTAAAGATGTCTCAAATATTATAAGAACTTTCTTAACAAGAATGACAAACTATAATAAAAATGATGTGTGAAGTATATCACAACAATTATCAGCATATTTAATAAATTCGGATTTAATAAAGAATGGTACAGCAGCAAACCAAGTTGAATTACCATTTTAAGTATTTGATTTTGATCGTAAATCTATGATTTTGTAAAAATGAGGGTTTGGTGGCATAGCGTCTGGTGCGTTCTTTGAGTGATCTCCCTAGTCCTAGTAATATCGTATTGTCGGAAAGGTGACCAAAAATAATATCTCGAGTACTCCGTGCTGACTACTTTCTTAGGATGATAGTAGTTAAAATCCACCACCCGCGTGTTGGTGGCGACCCTAACTATTCAACTCCATAGCGGTGTCATATGAGAACTCCCAGTAGTAAGATTTATGTAATATTTTAGATTAGATTTGAGATGTAAACATATAAATAACTAATTTTTATAATAGTAATAATGAAAGGGAGTCTACTCAACGTGGTCGTAATAACCACAGAAGGACCTGATGCTGGTCTTCTGTAAACACCGTTGTTGAGATAAGAGGAGCTACTATGGCGCGTCATCAAGCTCAATCCTTATAAAATAGAAATGATTTATAGATGAATAAAAATAAGAATGTGGATAGCTTGTAATAAAATACGACAAAAAGCAAGAATATTTTATTAGGTGTTAAATTGTAATGAATATCGACATGCTTACAGCACAACTCTAATTTTGACAAATATACAACACCGGAAAGCTGAAAATCATAGACTTTGTGTATGTCAATGAAATGAAAACCATAGACATACACTGGTTTTAAGTTAAAAACAGATTTTGTTTATAAATTTTATAATATGCGTATTGATTACTTTTGCAAAATTATGTAATATTTTGTTAGTCTTAACCGAAATATATAAGCTAAATATATTTTCAATATTTTTGACTTTCTGTTGCTCATAAAAAATTGTAGTTCCAATTTCCAAGTTCCAATACCACGGAGGCAGTTTAAATTTTAAAGTAATAAGTTTGAAACAATTATTCAAACTTTTATATTACGTGTTTTACTTTCAGCCTGGTGAAGCATCCATGACAAATGACGTCTATTTTTCATCCTGAAGTTGCTACGAAAATAGAAATAGAAAGAATCAAATTATGAAAAACTAAACAAATCGGGTTTTAGATGTGCCGTCGAACCATGTAATTTGTGTCAATACAGTCTACGTACAAAAATATTATGACTGTTTAATAAATACATAAATTATGGTCTTGACTTATTTACTGTTTAACTCATCATACAATTTCGTTTTAATGGTAGAAGTATAGAATAATATATATTTACTTCTACCATTAAAACGAAATGGAGATTCTGAAAATATGTTTAAATAGTATAATATATATATATATATTCGTTACGAATATCGATATCGATACATTCTATGTAGGATGTACTGCAAACACTATTCGTTATTTCTCATGTTGGTACGATTGACAGCATACTTTCCTTAAGTTGGTGCAAGATCTCTGCTCCGTTTTGACATTTGTGTAGAATTTTTTTTTCTATGGAAGTCCCGCCTCTTACTTTACATACTCTTTGCCAATTTCCATTGCAATCGTCTTCGTTGACAGAAGTGGTTACAATCGTTTGCGTTTTTGTCTTCGTCGTTCGTCAATTTACTCGTTTTAATTTTAGGTTGGCATAGTATTAATCATTATAATATTTGAAACTTCGTGTTTATCGCAAATTGTACTTAATTGCAAGAGTATGTAAAGTAAGAGGCGGGACTTCCATAGAAAAAAAAATTCTACACAAATGTCAAAACGGAGCAGAGATCTTGCACCAACTTAACGAAAGTATGCTGTCAATCGTACCAACATGAGAAATAACAAATAGTGTTTGCAGTACATCCCACATAGAAGATATCGATATTCGTAACGAATATATATATATATATATATAAATATTTAAAATATTTTCAGAATCTCCATTTCGTTTTAATGGTAGAAGTAAATATATATTATATATACTTCTACCATTAAAACGAAATTGTATGATGAGTTAAACAGTAATAAGTCAAGACCATAATTTATGTTATTTATTAAACAGTCATAAATATTTTTGTACGTAGACTGGTATTCACACAAATTACATGGTTCGAGGCACATCTAAAACCCGATTTTGTTTAGTTTTTCATAATTTTGATTTCTTTCTCTTTCTATTTCGTAGCAACTTCAGGATGAAAAATAGACGTCATTTGTCATGGATGCTGCACCAGGCTGAAGTAAAACACGTAATATTAAAAGTTTGAATAATTGTTTCAACTTATACTTTAAAATTTAAACTGCCTCCGTGGTATCAACAACAATTGACTTTAAACTACTATCTATACATTACGTGGTATCACAAAAATTGACTTAAACACTACTACTATCTATTACATTACATTTATTAGGGAAAACTATCAGCACATCATCTGGCAATGGATGGCATTAAGTTTCACTGATGGGACGGCAGTTTTATTTAATTTCTTTTTTCTTGAAGTCGGTGTCCTTAAAATGATTCCACAAACATATTTTTACATTTAATTTTTGTATAGGTATATATGTCAGGTCCTCATTACGTAACTTTTGACCCATAACTTACATCTGAAAAATATCGATATCGATAAAATGAAATATTCCGCACTATAGTGATGAACGGCTATTTCGTAATTATCACAATATATTATATTATGTTTGTATAGTTTAAGATACATCTTAAATAATCCTACCTGGCTTCATCAACAGGAAATTTAGTCATAAAGTGGCGTTTGACTCCATCTATTCTTCCAGATTTAAGCACAAATTTCACAGCGCCGATACTTCATTCTTACTTTAAATCCTTATTTCAAGTCCTGAAATGATAACTTAAAGTCCTAACAACGTTTCACTTCTATCCTAACCGAAAAAAACTTATGCGCATGAAGAAAACTCGTAAATATCACTTTCAACAGATACAAAGAGTAATCATTGACAACAAAATTGACAATAACGCTCAACTAACTGAAACTAAAAAACTAACCGCGAAAAAATCAAATTGTCAAATTAAGAAGTGAGGCAGAGGAAGTGAGTGAGATGGCTATAGCCGCCATTAAAATTCTGCTCCGTTTCATAGTAATTTATTTTTGTATGGAGTTGCGACTGCCTGCTTAATTGATTGTCGTAAGCGCCCACTACCAACCAATATCAAGTTAGCTCGGTCAGCACAATGGAAGCTAGGTAAACAGTTAATCTTCCCTACGGTCCCACTGAGACACCATCTGCGGTATTGCGTCGCGGCACTTACAATCCGTCTGACCATCGGCACTTTCTCTCGTTGATGCGTTTCGAGTCTGTTACTCAATACGTCGTTGTGCAAAGACCCGTCCAAGACTTGCCAATGTTTCCTAACGGTAGTGTGTAAACCGCGGGGACTAGTAAAGGGCGTGCAAGGACTATCGAGGTGTTACGAGTGTTATGTGTATAAAATACGTAGTGTTGTGATGGTAGAACGGGACGGGATGCGACGCGGTAGCGGTGGCGGCGGCTGTGGCTGGGGTGGAGGTGTGCTGGGGCGATGGTCTCTTCGCCGGCTCCTGCTGGACAGCCCGCTGGTCGGCCGAAGACTTGCTCACACTGGTAAGTTGAATTATTTTTTGTCAAGTTGATGAATAATGTTTATTTTTTAGATTTATATTTGACTTTATATTATTTTTGAAGTGTAATTTCGTACTGTTGTGTTAACCCTAATTGAATTTAAAAAAATCTGAAATTTAAAAAGTGAGCTATGTAATGTCATAAAAAGTTCCAGAATCAAGTCCAGGACTATGACCTTTACAATACCAATTAGAATTCTAATATCACTTAGCAAACAACACAAAGAACAGTGCAACTGACCCACAAAGCATGCATAATCACAGCTTCCTGGCTGGATATGATTAGATAAATATATTATTGATAATATGAATTCTTATCTATATGGATCTATGGAGTTAGCTCTGGCAGGTATACATCTTTACTATCAGTAATTAATTACAATATGCAGGAAAGCATTTATTCTTTTGAAAGTATGCCAGTCTTTATTTTTGGAAAGTTAATTAAAATGCAACTACAAGGACATTATTTGGATAAATAGTACAGGTTTATGTTGTCTTATTATAATATCTATTGTGTTTAATGGCTCAGTATGGCAAAAAATGCTTAATGTTTAATCCGCAAAACGTAGGACATACGTAGACAATAGATTAATCTATTGTTGTGAAATTTAAGCCGTGCTAAGCACAACCACTTAGTAGGTTGGCTATTTCAGAATGTAGAGCTTTATATTTGCAGTCTTAGCTTTCTCTTGTTTTCATAGTATTTGCACATGAAATATGCCATGGTTCATCTTAATTATGCCCTATATAAATATCAATTATTGCATTTGTTAGGTGTGACTTGTTATAATAATATGAGAAACCTACAGAAAAATCTGTCATGTAGCTTTTTTCTGCCAGCTTTGGTCTCATATCCTCCATAAAGCTGTACTTTATTGACAAAGTATGATAAAATATACCTACATGTTTTGATAATTAAATTTAAACAAGTAAAAGCTTGTAGCTCATTGTAAAAATAATGATGTTTTTTATAAATAGTGGCTACAAACTTTATCTGACAAATTGTGGAGAAATGTTACTTTGTGTGATTTTTTAGTTTTGGTAAGGACATTGCAGACAGAATCACTTGATTGTCTGAAAATGATTAAGATGCTGTGCTTTGGAGGTCATGTTAAGCCTATCGGTCCTGGCTGCTATCTTAGGGTAGAGTGTGTATTACGGCTCAATCTCCCCTTTTCTATGCTGTGCGAGATGATCTGTGCCCTGCAGACATAGGAGACATATATCAATATGTAAGAATCATATAATAATAATAACTTTATTCACAGAAACATATTACAATCAAATTTGAAGATTCTGATATCTGAACTAGGTAAAACCTGTATCTCTGATTATGAAATGTTTGGGATTACACTTTACTAACACTAACCACAACTTTTGCTACTTAGCTATGTTTTGGTTGGAAAAGTGTCCTAACTGATGGTTCTGCGGCTACAAGTAGTATTTTGTGTTTGTGTTGACACAAAACCTTTAATATTTATTAATATTAAGAACACAGTCATGCTTTTAGAATAGAAAAAGTTTGTAGAAAATCATTTACATTTCCACTTTTGTATGTATAGCTCTAGGCACACATCTTTCAGTGTTATTCAATGTACCACATACAGTAAATTCCAACAGCCTAATTTCATGAAACATCCAATGAACCAATTATTCTAACTTACCTGTACTGTAGGAAACAGAACTGTAACTTTTATTACACACTTAAATACAATCTCTAGATATTTTAGTGTTTGAGTTTATGCATGAATGAACCATTTACTAATAATCAATTCCACATCTGGAGCTCGAGAAACCAATGAAAGCATACTCAATATAAGCAGAATAAATGTATTTTCATGCATTGATAGAAATATATATACTATGTGTTTGTACAAAAATAATGAATGTTTGCCATTCTATACCCATTAATTTTATTTGTAATTCATTGTATTTGTGGCATCTGCCATGTTCATACAATAATGGTATGTAAACAATGTTGTCTTCTAGTCACAAGTTGGTGCCTATTTTATTAATATCAAGCAATCATATATATTTAGCAGGCAGGCAATATGCCTGCTTGATTGCTTATGTATTATTATATCTTTTTACATAATATTTAATAATACATAAATAACAGGCAGGCATAAATAAATAACATTTTTGGTTCAAAGCCATATACATTTTTGTACTAAGTACTACATAATCTAGTTCCCTGTATAAATTTTATTCAATTAAAAATTTGCGCTTTCGATCGGGGTTTGGTTACGCCATCACTAGTGTATTCGATTTATTTAAAATGGGATCGATTGCGAACAGTCTTATTTAACTTCATATGAAGATTAAAAATAAAGATTATTGACGGTTTTATTTATTATTGAATGTCACACACCAATAATATAAGGTGAGAGTGAATGTGTGCCTCTAAACGGCAGAAGCAATTTTAATAAAATTTGGTATGGAATTAGCTAACACCCATAATTAACACAGGCTACAGATTATTGCGGCAAAATATCTATATTCTATTAATACCTCGTAACACCGCCATGTATGGTACAACTAGTATTTTCAATAATTTCTTGCTTGCATGTAAAAAACCTATCGACAAATACATTTCGTCATCTCCGCGCCACGCACATCGTCTTTCGTACGGAGAGCGAACAGTGAAAGTGACAATTACTCTTTAAAAAAGGTTGTTTTGGCCGCTCCTCATCTCAGGTAACCTGAATTTGGTCTGAGTAATGACTGCGCTCTAGTAACGTTGACTCAAAACCGAGGTCATCTTTAAATCTAAATTACTAAAACTGACATTGTACATTTTCCTGCCGAAATAACTGTTAAAATCCGGATATTAAAAGATAATTCATATGTTATAATAATCTACAAGTCAAATTGATGTGTATCTTTTAATTATCTTGGTGAAATACCTTGAGGTTTCGTAGCATAAGTAAATATAATTTCCGTAAATACTTGTCGTTCTCAGCTAACTTTTTTCTTAAGTAGATACAAGTTTGTCGTCGCCTGAACGGTGCTGTCATATATATTTTATTATAGCCTCGGGTACTCTTCATGTCATTACACCGAGGCCGTTGTTTCAGCTGACTTTGTTGCTTGTGACGTGACAAAAGCTTTTAGAAGCACCCACTTGACTGCTTGAAGATCGGTGAATTTATACCTAGTGTAATATATCTCGACTCTCACAACCTCGAGTTTACCTGAATCGATACCCTTTCAAAGTAACGAGGGAATGCTTTGCTTGAAGTTTTACATTATGCACCAGATCCGATGATTGATGACACCGATGGGGCGTATAGGTTCTCGAGTGTTGTCCACGTAATGGAAAAAGAAGCATAGGCTAATACTCAACCAGATGGACCGATGTCCTGGTTAAGGTGGCGGGTAATAGGTGGATGTCGATTCCTAGAGACCGGTTTGCGTAGAAATCATGAGGCTACCATAAACATTTACACTCATCATCATCATTGCATCCGAATATGTCCACTGCTGAACAAAGGACTCCCTAATGATTTCCACGCGGGCTGATCCCTAGCAGACATCTGGTTGGGGGTCGGCTACGCTTCGTTTTCCGTTACGTGGACGACACTAGATAACCTTTCCGCCCCATCGGTCATCGGTTCTACGCACTATGTGCCCTGCCCACTGCCGTATTTACACAATTAGGCTGTAATGGTGATGATCCACAAATCAATGTAGGTTAGTTGTATAAGCAGCGGTTATATTTCTTGTATAATGTATTTAGGGGGACGTATTCACTGATTTCCAATTCCATTTTGTAATGCTTCAAATGCGATTCGGCCACAAGGGCGAATTGCACGCTAGCCGCTGCGCTCATTCGCAAAACAACATTTACATGCTATGGCCCGTGCAACAGTTTCACTGCGCTCGCTCTGTATGCACAGCATAACGCATTCCACGCGTCGAGCTGCAATCATTTATTGTTCCCTGCCATCGGTATCGTAGGCGCCGACACGTCCAAAGAAATGATAATGGGATATGAATCGCTTACATACCTAATAACGATCGATGTTTTTCCTGTTTTTCTAGCGTTGTATGCCACAAGTTAGGGAATGGACGTTCAGTATAAATTAATATTGCAAGAATGCTTGTAATGACTAGTATGAATGCACTAATGCGTATTGTCCAATAACACAAGTGTCGATAATATAATCCGACACTGCTTAGCAATGTACCTACAGTACCTATAATTAAATCTCACTTAGACTTTCTTGACATGTTATTTTATAGTTGTCTACTCTCTCTTTCTCCCTTTTAAGACTGACAGCTAACTGCGCTCGCCCATCACTTGCCCGGTGAAGCTGTAAAGGCCATCTGCGGCCAACAGCCGAAGTCATTTAGATAAAAAACTACAACCTATCGCAGTCTATGCTGCTGGACATAGAGCCCGGATTCTGCGCTAGATATGTTGATTCTCCGCTTTTCTCATCCAGTCTCCAACAGTTGGCGACTAATTTGGTATGACGATTAAGCAGTTGGCATATAAACATGCGTCAATAAGTAATACTCGTAATACTATCGTCGTATAAGTAATACTCGTAGATTTTATATTGTATTCGGTTTTACGTCAGACTGTGCTTAAAACAAATCAATATCAGCCAGTGACGTCAATATACAATGTTGGACAGGAATTTACAAAGCTGTGTAACAGTTGCATGCGAAACTAGATTTGTGTTTTACACTGTACCAAATTTGATACCTTTAGCAAAATGTGTATTTATTAACTGCTTTCCTACTGATTGGCGCACGAATTCAAAAAGTGCCCACTGCGGAATAAGAAAAAGCAAAAAAAAGACTAAATAAAATGTTGAAATAAAACTAGTCAACGTGTTTTATTAAGAGATTACTTTAACGTGTTTACTATGAAAGATTTCGCGATCGGTGTCTTGGGTAAGACGTATAAGTGACGTCTGAAAGTATTTGCCTTGCATTAGGCGTCTATAAGTCTGTATCTTCGTGTCGTCGTATGAGACTTTGGATGATAGAGCAGTGTAAATGGATGGATGCAGCGTTCATGCCAATGTATTGGAGTTATGCATTGTAACTCTGTTAGAAAGATTTTAACATAGTATTACAATTTTATTTTCTCTATTAATGTCTATTTTATTGCATGAGTTACATACATAACCTTTACCATACGTTTGAAGAAAATAACATATATGTCCTTAATAAACAATTCAAAATCAGTGTTTATATGTAACAATCAACATACAGAGAGGCGGACTGACGCATGAGACTTCATGCATTATGGAATTGGAATATGTAATTAAAAAAAAAGACCGCTACAGATCGACGTCTGTCTCCTTCAGTTGACTTGTAGGTCAACTAATATTTTATTGATGTAGTCAAAAACGCGAATTGATTGCAATGTGCCGGGTGCTTAGATAAACATAAACTAACTATGTAGATGCCCAATGTCACTCAAAAAGTGTCCGCGGCAAAATTTTGCCCATCTGTCAGTTGAGCTAAATTTTCATTCATACATGTCATAGTGACACTGTAGTATGCTCGTGCTTTTGATTTTGTACTGTTTTAATGACGACAGGGTTAAAATTTGTAATGAATGTTTTATGTCGAAAGGGACGTTTTGCGACCAGGGGACATTCTGCGAAGGAGCTTTTAGAGTTATGCATTCTAATTCTGTTAGAATTTTTTTTACATAGTATTACAATTTCCTCTATAAATGTCTATTTGATTGCATGAGTTACATAACCTTAACCATACGCTTAAAGAATATAGCATAAATGTTCTTAAAATACAATGCAAAATCAGAGTATAAAGGTAAAAACAACATACAGAGAGGTGGACTGACGCATGAGACTTCATGCATTATGGAATTGGAATATGTAATTTCAAAAAAAAGTCCGCTACATTTTGACGACTGTCTCCTTCAGTTGACTTGTAGGTCAACTAATATGTTATTGATGTAGTCAAAAACGCGAATTGATTGCAATGTGAAAATAAACAATAAATTAAGAAGATGCACAGTCTCACTCAAAAAGTGTCCGCAGCAAAATTATGCCCATTCGTCAGTTGGGCAAAATTTTCATTCATAATCACGTCGCTCGCTTCATTTCATTTTGTACTGTTCTAATGACGTCTTAAGGTAAAAATTTCTAATGAATTATTTTATGTCATAAATATAACATATGTCAAGTTTATGTCAAGCGCTCGAACAGTTTTTTGGTTGATATTTCTTCGCGATTGTGCATCTAGTGAGTTTATTGTTCATCTAAGGCTGGGTGTCAATTTATAACACTATATTCTACTAGCGGTTGAAAAACTATTTAAAATATGCAAGGAGAACCGTAGTTCCTGATCGAAGAAATAGGCATCGATAAGAGATAAGTCTCAAATCTCAAGTGTACTTACAAGTGTCATGGATTCCCAGCGATTATGATACATTTATTTATTTATGATACAATTGAGTAAATATTCCTTTCTTACTATGAATTGCATCATTCTGTAAGGTTTCTATAAATGAGATAATTACACAGCATATTCTTTCTATGCGCTAGATAATTTTAAAATGACACTTATAAAATATATCTCAAAACATTCGGAGTTATTTGATAAAGTATTATTAGATTGTTAGAAGATATATTCAGAATCCTGTTAAAACATATCTCTCTCTTCAACCTATCACAGTCCACTGCTGGACAAAGGTCTCCCCCATTTTGCGCTATATGTCCCGGTCCTCCGTTTTTCTCATCCAGCCTCCGACCTTTCCACAATGCAATGTTTATTTGCTGTGCAAACTAATTAAGACGTCCAATAAATTTCCTATTGAGCATTTTAATAACAGTCTACTTTCCACACGAGCCGTAATTAATAGCTAGTGTGTGTGACCCCGTTGCGGCCCAGTTGCAGCGATGTATTTAGCAAATGTACACGATATATGAAAACCAATTAATTGCTTCCGTACTATATTGCTTATAGATGCCTTTGTGGTCTAGTGGTTACAGCGTTGGGTTTTGTTTTCTAATAAAATTCCACAAAATCTTGCCGAATTGCCCTTTTCCTTTAAATTAACAATTTAAAAAATCCCCATGAAATAAAGTTACTATACTAGACGAATATATATATATATATATTATATATATATATATATATAAACTATATATATAAATATATATTTTCTTTGCCCTCTGGTATTGCAATAGCAAGTGTACATGGACGACGGCGTCATTTACCATTAGATGAGCCGCCTGCTCGTTTGCCCGCTATAAAAAAAAAGACAAAACTCTGTACCCAATGGTATAAAAGTTTAAAAGTGATGATGATCACAATCGTGTTTCTTGCCGGCTCTTCTCGAAGATCCTACTTATACCGAACCGGTGGTAGTCATTAAAATATAATAATAGCAATTGACGATTTTAAAAGTATTTGTTAAAAAAATATTTGAATAAAGATATTTTGAATTTGATCATAGCGTGATCCGGGGTCGTTTCACATTCAGCGAGTTAACAGCAAAGCGAAAACTTTTTTTTGCTATTTTCTCACTCATAGGATAGGGTTAGGATATTGCAAGCCTGATTGTCCGAAAAGAAACATGATTAAGTGCTTCGGAGGGTACGTTAAGAGGGTCCCGGCTACAGTCTTGGATTGGTAGCAGTTAACACCCCAACGGTATATTTCTATTTGTCTTGAGAAACATAAACTTCTCGCCAAAGCTATGTTGTGCTCTGCATTGGGACAGCGTGGTAGATTACAGCTTTATGGGGAAAAACAATGTACAAAAAAGACTTGAACAAAAAAAGGCTGTTTTCATTTATTTATAAACCTTTGCCTGCAACGTGCAAATATTTCAAATATTTTTAAACATATTCTATTGAATTCAGGGACCAAGTCCATTTTCGTTTCTGGCCATCGCATTTTTTCTGCTAGAATTTTCTGCCAGTTTCAGCCTCATCTTGGAACTAAAAAAGGCTGTTTTCATTTATTATAATAACCTTTGACTGCACCGTGCAAATATTTTTAAAACATATTCTATTCAGGGACCAAGTCCTGTTTCGTCCCGGGCCATCGCGTTTTTTCTGCCAGTTTCAGCCTCATATTTGATCCACCGATTGCGACGCTAAGTATATCGCTATTTGTGATAGCGTCAAATTAATTAGTCGTTATCGTGATTGCCCAAATTGATAAATCAATTGGGGCGCGAAAACATGACATAGTATTTTTAAGTCACCATTTTACTCTTTTAGAAATACAAACATAAGAATTGCAGTGTGTGTAATTATTCAAAATTTTGTCTGTCTCTGTCTTTCTATTCCGGATAAACTCGGAAACACTTACCTGATTTTTACTAGCAGTTAGCTAATTTAATACGGAATAACAATTATTTCCAAGACAAAGATGCGGGCACAGCTAGTTTTAAATAAAAATAGATGGTGAATTAAATATTATTGGTGTCACTTTCTACTTGGCTACTATGACCGTAGGTAATTTATGACGAATGTTGTTAGAACTAAGTGCGAAGTAGCTAAGCGACAATGTGTCGAGTAAGAAAAAACCTGAATAGGAAGTATGTCAACATTCAACGAGCTTGAAGACTGTGTAGGCAAGCACGTCCTATTCGCCAACAAGTCATCATCTTTAATAATGTTGTAAATGCGACATTATTTGTATGCTACGTTATTGAAATCTTGTATTCTTCTAAAATAAATGTGCGGCGTCGTTTAATCTCATTGAAACAGTGTAGTACAAAATCTGGCTCTTGGCGAGTATTCAAATGTGCAAAGAAGCAACAAATTGCCTTCTGTCAAGTGTAAGAATACTGATACATTGGTAATCAAAATAGCAACGATGCAACGAGGAAATTCTACACGACTATTAATGGCTACATATGTAGCTAGAGCACCTGTGATCAATAAGCCGCAAGGCCAGTCGGACCTTGCGACCAAACCACCACACGATCCATTCAACTGTGATTAGGAATGGCATGAAATACTAATTAGACATTAGCCTTTGTTCAGACATGACGAACGGTTAGGACATATCTTGCTAAGTCTTGCAATAGAATCGTAATTGCAGGATACAAGACTCGGCATTTTTAGACGTGGCCATCGAAAGACTCCCATTTAGTATTCAGAATTTAGTAACAAATGGTATTGTTTGTCAATCAACGAATATGATAATCCTCAGTGTGAAAGGTTAATATTATTTCAGGGAAACCTATTTCAAAAATCAATCTGTCAACTCTTTTATATGAGTATGTAAAGAGGTAATTGCAATCAGAGTTTATTCGTTTTACCATGTTCTACTTAAGTTTGAGAATAGCATAAGTTGTACTGAAAGTAAACAAAAATTTCTGAGTGATTGCCAAATATTTTTTTCGTAGGTGGGATTTTTGACAAGATCTCCTACGTAATTTGTATGTACGTCATCCTTGGAGTATTCCTTTATACAGATGTAATTACTGATTATCTCAAACGTAACAGCACGATTTAAATATGTATTACGTAATACAATGAGATTTACGTGCTGAAAACAACAACATATTATAATATCAGTGTCAGTCTTTCGTGGCATTTAACCAATAACCAAAGTGAACCCTAAATAGTGAACCCTACAGCCTTTTTACTAAAGAAAATAAATGGTTGGACGCAGTATAAGATATGTTGATAAATTTACTCGCTGTACGGATCAAGTTAAAGTAACACTCTTTAATGAGTTTAAAGCAACGACCACACTTAAGCTATGTGGTCATTGCTAGCTTACTGTCAAAATCTGTACACAGGCTTCCTGTTGATGGACTGTACGAGAAGATCGCTCAATACTCTTCGTATTTAATATAACGACATCTTTAGGTGACAACGACCCATTTGCTGTTGCGGTTGAGACGTCGGCTGCAATACCTAGGTTTCCGGGTTCGATCCCCGGGCAGTACAAACATTTAACATGAACATGTCTGTTTGTAATGATCTGGGTGTTTTCTATATGTAATATGTATGTATTTACAAAAAAATATATAAGTATGTTTATCCGTTGTTTAGCTGAACTTGGGGCTAGCGGGTGCGCCCAAGGTAAATTCAGTAATCCAATAAGATAGGTTTTTTCCTTATTTTACTTTATGTTTTAATTGTACTAACCCACGGAGTTATGTTTTCTGAAATAAAGAAATTTTAATGAATGAATAGTGTGAAACAATATATCTTTTGTGGTTATTAGTGAATGCGGTCATCTCAAAAACTAAAAGGAGTATTTCATTTTTTTTGCGATAAGTTAATAATAAAGAGAAATAGTTTTCTTTTAAAAAAAAATCTCAATTAACTTTTAAACTCCATCAATTTCTCCATATATAGGAAGATGCAGCGCCGTCGAAGTAATATTGCTATTTGACTTTTTTAACATAAATGTCTCCCTCTAGCCCTTTAGTAGAACGTTAAAAGCTGATGATAGTGACTGAACCAATTCCAAGTAGATGATCTGCAACTTTCATAGGTCACGGTGAAACAACGCGGAAGTAACTCTCCAGTCAAATGAGAGAATGGCGTGTTTCACTTGTCTTAATCATCCCAAAACTGGTTCTCAATACTATAGGTTTTCCCCTTTTAAGTAAGTCATCGTACAGTCATCGACCACCGCAGCACAATAATTGCATTACGCATTACACCCGTATTGTGTGTCCGATAAAGTATACATTTAATTGGCAGCGCGAGTGCAAAGTCAATAAATAACATTCTCCTGGTTTCTTAGTAAAGTATTATGAATTTCGCAACTGGGGCATGGTTTGGTTACGTGAGCAAAAGTGCATACGACGACTCGAGAGTTTACGATTGATGTAGGTACATATTATTGTTCGGAGCGCTTCGTGTATTTACGAATATCTTTTATCTTTGGCGCAACTTGACTTGTATTTGTGAAACATTTAGTAGGTTTACAATAAGCCATTATCTCTCTTCAGCCTGTTGCAGTCTGTTACTGGTTAGATTCTCCCATTGTTCCGCAAATACAGGACCACCTATTTCCCCACCCAGCCTCCACCAGCCGATTTTCGTTATAGGTTGTCGATAATGAACCTAACTACAGGGACTCATGATGATGGCTCCCGCCTGCGGAGGCCGAATCTTTTGTGGATTATGCTCACCTGATAGTAAGTGATACGCCAGACCATTTTGATAATGGTTGAAATAAAATACATATTTAATTGCATGAAGGCAGACAATAGTAGTGGATCTTATTCTCTATTTATGAATTAATACTATAGATATATGATAGTATAGCGTTCGTTAAACCCGGTGGAGATCATGTTTTCGATGTTGTTACTACCTTTGTTGTCTGCAAACGTTGAAATGAGGTCGCTTGCATATAATGAACGTGTTCTGGGGAGTAAACGCCCGCGTATTGAGAGCTGACAAGACACGTTATGAGCAAGAGCAACTAGTACATCTAAGGAAAGTAGCTCTAAATAAATAAATAAATAAATATCCGCTGACATCACACACACAGCGCCATCTAGCCCCAAGTTAAGCGTGAAGCCTGTATTATGGGTACTAAACAACGGATAAACTTACTTATATACATTTTTTTTTTGTAAATACATACATATACATAGAAAACACCCAGACCATTACAAACAGACATGTTCATGCACACAAATGTTTGTACTGCCCGGGGATTGAACCCGGAACCCTTGGTGTTGCAGTCGACCTCTCAACCGCAACACCAAATGGGTCGTCAAATGATCCACAGTAAGAAGGAAATAAGAAATTACTTTGTTATATTTTATGGCAAGTAAGCATGGCGTACTTTTATGTACTGCCACACGTCTTGCATGCTCAACACACAGCACTGCAGCATATCGTGGCAGTTTTCGGTATTCTTCCACGAAATGCTGGAATAATATCCCACCGCCCTTGCAAGGGTGTCCTACATTAAACTCCTTCCGATGTAATTATAAAAAAATATATCTTAAATTTATAAAAAAGTAATTACTGGAGGCACCTACGGAAGAACAATATGCTGAGCCTTTTTAGTGATACTGTTTTATTTTGTTTTTGAATTTATAAGAATGAAAGGATTTTTTTCGTGTTTTATAAATATTTACTTACTTGACATAGTAATCTAATAAAAGTGATTATAGTATTTTTATTAATAGCCTTAAAGTTCCACTGCTGTGCACAGGTATTCCCACAGCATATCTATGGGGATTATTATTGCGCTTTGTTAATTATTATATTTCCTTTCAGTATATTTTCTTTGCGCAATGATTGTTCTGTCACGTACAAGTACCTAATTGATAATATTAAATGAAACATGGTTTAAAAATTTGATCAAACGCGTGTAATGTATTGTTCTAATAGTCTAGATTCATTGGAATACTCGGAGTATAGAGTAGGTAATGAATTCTGATTCAAACGAGCAAACTGGTCATATATAGAGCATAATGGAATGGGGCAGATTCTAACATGAAACAATATTTTGTTTTGGATAAGCGGTGTCGTTGTCTACAAAAATAAGTCTTGTATTTCACTATCTGATTTTTTAATATAAGTACTTTGGTATATTGGAAAATTGGAGATTGAAAATATTTTTTAGACTTTCTATACTTACTAACTTGTACCGTACTACCTACTTACCATTAATGCTTTCAAATTTTAACATTTGCGGCTCCTACTCTATTTTAGTACCAGGGATCGTTAAAGTTGAAGTCGATGGTGACTACAATAGACATTCCTGGAACGACCATTATAGTAACGGTGTGAGAAATCTTCAACCGCAAACCGCTTTTGGATGTCACGATGTGCCAAGCTTCCGAGACCAGAATAGGGCTTGTAACCGTTTTAACCACAGATTTCCCAATACAGGAGATGGGGCAAGCCGCGTTTAAAGTGCGACAAATGTAAGCTCAACGAGCATACACTGGCTACAGTTTACGCTCTGTGAGACGAGTCAAGACGCACGAATATTAAAAGAAATAACCGTTTTTTTTTCCAAAATGACATCTTGTGCAATTGTAACATGCCATCATCGCAATAAATCAGTAAATTTACCAAGAAACATAATAAATTTTCACAGGTAAGAACCGAAAAGAAATTGCGACACTGGGACTGCCTATAAACTTGGCGGCTTGTCCAGTCTAATGTATATTCTGATGTCTGTGGTTTTAACACTTGAAGTTTTGTTTAGTTCCTGAATATAAGAAAAGTATATTTTGTTGGAATGTAAACACGCATTGTGAATTTAAAACAGGTGATAGTTTCGGATTTTAAGTATGCTTTTATTAACATGGATTAGAAAAACAGACATTATTAAGACAATATGTCTTAATCATCTGTTTGTGCACATCTTATGAATAAAGTCTGTACTAATAGTGACGACTGCTTGAAAAAGCCTACTACAATCATTATTAACATAGGATGTCAAGAAGGAGACACCTTCTCGAATCATCATCAGTGTATAAAATATTACTGCAGGTCACAAGGCTTCCCGCACAGCATGGTTCACCACAAAGAATATCTATGGGGAAAGTCTTACTCCTATTCTAACCTACCCGAATCAATAAAATAAAAAGGTATGATTTGAACGCTCAATGTTCTACATATAATGTATGTAAAATTGCATCGAATAGGGTCGCTATTGAAAATATCGTAGTCGATTTTACATGACTAATTTAGAATATCGGTAGGTATAGCGCCGATCAATACCTCGCTATGTATCATTGAGTTGATGGACAAATGTTTCACATGGAAAGAATAATAGCATATTATGACGATTAAGAACTAAGTACCTACCTGGATTCATACCTCATATTATAGGCGCCATTGAAGTCATTGCAAAACGCCTTCATCGATATTGTAAAAAAATATAATCTCCATACTTTTAAATTTTCTTTATAATCACAATAATAAGGAAAGTTTAAGGGGATACAGTTTTTGTAAATGGGGAACCTGAATCTCCTTTTCCGACTGACCTGAGGGTCTCAGGGCGGGAGTTCGCATACAGACACCGACTTGAGTCGAGATACACGAAGTTGACAACAGACCTAATAATAATATTTTGTGTACATATATTAATAATGCTTTGTGTTAGTTTGTAACTAAGATATATTTATTTTTATGTATGTAAACTAAGCAAAAACTAATAAAATATTGTCTCGATGTGGCAATGTTTTTTTTAGTGGTGAACTCCTAAGTGAAATTCAGCTCAGTTTTGTATTGCGCTGACCAATGTTTTAGGTGATTGTTGTCTAGTTTAATCGAACAAAAAGTGTTTCTGATAAATATTAAAGCATGGGTTGGATTTTTGTGTCTTGATTAAGTAATCACATTTATTGAGCTTATGAGTTGCACTGTAATCTTCGTTTTCTTCATTAAGTATGGGTGTTATTGCTCATTGTAAATTAGTAACCATGGTAATACAGAAGCAGAAAGCAGACTCTTTAAACGTCGCCGTAATGAATGTCATCTTTTGTCACATCATACAAACACGTTTTTGTGGATTAATCATATACATTTGTGACTGGTGCTATACATTTGTAATTTCATGTATGTTTCACATACATAAATGGTATTTTATTTATCATCAATATTATCATCGGAAACTGCAATTACGTTATTATTGCAATTATCTCGTAAGATATCTGTAATCTAGCGATACAATGTGATTTTAAACTTTGTTCTTATTTCATCATCATCAGCCTATAACGTCACCAGTGTTACCAACTGATAGCTTTACCGAATATCTAGAAAATTTTCAAAAATAGCTAGGTTGCCAGTTTTTGCAAAAATCTATTAATTTGTCGCTTCGTAACTTTATTTAATGCCCGATTTATTTAATAACGCCGATGTTTTTCGATGGTATGAATTGTGTAGGAGGCTCCTTTAGATTTATCTATTAATTCGCGCTTATTTTTATTTTCCTTTAGTATCTCACTATCGTCTTGAAATGAAATGGAGCTAAAACGTCAACCCAAAAATTGTGATCGTAAAGCGTCATAGAAAGAGTTCAAAATCAAAAGCACGAGCATAATACTATGTCAGTATTACATGTAGCGCTCGCTAATCGTAATTATGAAAGAAAATTCTGCCCAACTGACGTGATGGGCAGACTTTCCGCGGACACTTTAAATGAGACTGGGCATTTCGTTAGTTTATTTTTTGTCTAAGCTTCCCTAACAGCGTGGCTATGGGGACACAACCATCCGACAACCGACCACGGCAATAGTTGCTCAACTTGTGCGCTGGTCCACCAAACGCACTAGCTGCTCGGTGGACGCAGAAGGCTCGATGCTATCAAGCCTTCATTATATCATTTTATTTATATATGTTCTTGTGAAGCACTAATTCATAATATAAACAGTAATACATACGTAAGGAACTAGGTTTCGAGGTGAATTGTTGGTAACCTAAGATTCAGAATTTATTCTAGTATAGGCATCAACCTGCCATAATCGTACTGTCTATGTGTTATTTACTTGTATGAATTTCCATAATTAAAATGGTGCTTTCAAAAATATATATACTTACATGTCCGTCATATTTAGTGTCCTAGATTTAAGATGTTGTGAACATCTACTTACAAGTATGATTATGGTGAGAAATAAACAATATTATTATTATATTTGTTGTTTTGCAAATGCTTGTTGCTTAAAATTCAAGAGTTAGAATTGCGCAGTATATTTTACTCCTATCTGCTTCTATGTAACCCCGTTTGGAATCCTATCACGTTTCGCCAGTTTCTACTGTCAAGAATATTTTTAATGCACGTTTGCATTCAAAAGCGGACTGGACAAAGACACCAAAGTATTTTCTTATCTAATAATTTTTTTTTTTTTAAATTAGATGTCGCTGAAAGAAAAAACCTTAACCGAAATTATCGCTTAGAAATGCGAAAATGTTCACGGAAAATAGTATTATTCGTATATTCTAATAAAAATAAAAGTATTCATTAGGCCAAATACCAGGTACGTAATATGAACAATTCGATCAGATTAAAAGGTAGTCAACATAATCGAAATTAATATAATATCCCGTGATAATACTGGACTAAAATATTCTGAATCCGGAACCAAGAGCTCTTGTGACTGGGTAATTTCCTACTGTATCAACCAGGTAGTCGATCCTATAATCCCAGTCTTGAATAAATAAATAGCACATCACGATTTCAAAGGCCGGGTAAGCTTTGATTTTCATTATTTATGTAAGAGCGATCACCCGAAATATCATCGAGTTTCTACTTTCCACAAATCTGTTGTGTAATAAAAGCGTCTACTTACTATTATTTTATATTGGGGTTACGATTTATATATTCATTATAAATGTAATCTATTGTAATATCCGCCGTAAGACAAAAATCTTCCCGAATGACCATTATGTTTGAGTATTATCGAACCGTGATCCTCCTATCTCCAGGACCTTGTTCGCTTCCTTTATGCATCCAATGCGTGTGTTAGCGGGTCGCCATAGTTCTCATTCCCTATTCGGAAAGTGGGATTGTCCCAAAAGTGAAATGCTTTAGATAGGGCGACTCAAATGCGATGGACCTGCGACTAAGACGCCTGGCGGATCAGCCCATGGGTTTCTGGACTTCCCCATGTTTACGACAAATGTCGATTGACTTGATGATTGAATGCGCTTAACACTTTACCACAGACCGTCATAAGTACACGGATCAAGTAGTAGTCAAAGCAAGTTTCTCTCCTAAAATTAGGACGGCCCAAGATACATGCCCAAGTTAATTTTGTTAGTAGGTTCTGTGTATTTGAACACGAACATAGATTTTTATCTCATTAAAATTAATCCTGTACATGTTTCAACAAACTGCAACAATATTTAGATATGTTTAGACATATAAATATAATTGGGAGTGTCTTTTTCTTATATGGTTCTGTAGGTAATATCTGAAATGGCTGGACAGATTTGGACGGGACTTTTCTGGCAGGTAGCTGATGTTATAAGGAAAAACTTGGGCTTCTTTGATTTTCGAAAAAACCTGTTTATTTAGAAAAATAAAGTAATGTTGTTCCGTGCGGCGGCCGCGCGTCGCCTGAGCTGCGTGGTTTAACGTGACTTAACTAATGTTTTACCGCGGGGCACAGCACAGCTAGTAACAAAAATGGTGCATGTTTAGTACCCATAATACAGGCAGGCTCCTTGTTTTAGTTGCTTAGATGTCGCTGTGTTAATGCCTTTAAAAACAAACATTAAAAGCAATTAGAAAACAGTAAGAATGTGTAATTGCGAGCGTCACCTTCCAATATTGCTGAATTGGAGTGGCTGATTGCGCGCTATTGACTGGGTCAAGTGCACGTCTCGCACAATTGACTCAATAACGTCTTCCCATACAATGTCATTGATCAAAATTATCGGCCCACTCCTTAAAATGTTATATCGGTACGGAAACACAAGGTCTTGTGATCCGTACATAGAACCTGACATGTACATGCACTTAGAATAGCGCCCACTAGATAACGTCGGGATGTGGAGATCATCATTAAGATGTTTCTGATGCTACACATCCTAAGGTTGTTTTAAGGTTATTTATTTTTCTGCTCTTCTTTAACCTTATGCTGTGCTCTTTTGAAGTATTTGAATAAATACGTGAAATGTTAACTAAATACATTGTTTGATGAATGTAATATTGAGTTTATGAATGCGATAAAAAAGCTTTTAAATTAATTATAATTTGGAAGCTTTACCAGCGTAAAGCTTGTTGCTCACTCACTTGTTGCGCACTCACGCAGCACTCAATTATTTTAATTGGCGGGCGAGCTTTTTCTAGGACTCTAAAATAAATTTTTTTTTTATATCTGATGGGCTTACTCTTGAGCACAGACTATCCTATGGGAAGAGACGTGCTCTAAGATGGAGCGAGCTTGCCCAGAAAAAGCCTATTCACTCGTTTTTTGAATGCCACGAGGTTGTAAGTGGCCGGAAACACGAATGCAGGGAGGTCATTCCATTTTCATCATCATTTTTTATTTTCATATGACCTGTTCACAGATTACCATATTGCTTCCAAACTTTTTTAGATCTTCCTCTTACATCCCTACTTATCTCATTTCTGGTTACATGGGTTTCCCTCTCCACATCACATCTCCATGCTAGAAAAACCATTTATATACATTTCGTAAAACCATTCTTGACTATATCGGGCATAATTCTTTAGCATTATCTACGCAGTCTCGAAAGAATATACATTTAATTTAGAAACATATTATTAGTATTTCATAATTTTAACACAGTTATCGCAATAATCTAAAAATAAATAAAACGTTTGGCAAAAAATATAGATGCACAAAGTTATTAAGAGTGATTTATAGTAATGATGTTTGCAATATTGCACTGGTGAGACCATCTTCCACTGACTTGACCTAAAGACCTGACACGTTTGTATGTTTTTACTTTTCTTTTCTGAACTTTAGAAAGTAAGACGGCGGTTTCAGTTATCTAGGGTTAAAAACCATAACCAACATTTAACAATTCGCGTTTTAAAGTATTTAGATTTCTTTGTTTGTCTTAGATGACTTAGTTATTTAAAAATATTTATTTCTTGTTTCAGTATTAGACCAAGGTGAACCGCGCCAGTCAAAATCAAGCGCGGTCGACCAACAACAGAGCAAGCAACAAACGACTGTAGAGTTTATAGCTGAAGACGAAGAGGTATGTCTACACATTTTACAAAGTACGCTCAGCTCAGTAAATTCGTACTTGCCGCCAACTGTTTCACTGCTACACCCAAACACGCCCAAAGCGAATGGCACTTAAATCGATGACAACGCGTTAGCTGAATTTTAGTTCTAAATTTGTTTATTGAATCCTTGCTGTTCCACTGACTTTGCTCTAACTAGTTATAGATAAACGAAACTGTCCTTATGCATTTTTACCGTTACGTATTCCGTTTGAGAATATGCCAGTTCATCTCCTTTTTATGCCGACTGCACTAACTTACAAAATGCTAAAACAATAGCCAGCTATAACGATGACTAAAAATGCATGAGCTGTTTCTCCAATTCTTGTCGTTCCACCGACCTTTCTCATTTCCAGTAATAACAAACAAATCGATACAGTCTGGTGTTTCGCTAATCTGTCGCGCTCCGCGACCTTGGTATGGCGTCGCCAGCTCTTGGCAAACAAAATATAATTGTGTAAGCGAACAGCTTTACAAGGCTAGTTGGAGAATGCTGGCCGGTCACGTCGCCGATGCCTTAATCCGCACGCCCAGAGCGCGTTACTAGAGAAAAAACACTTTCTATTGATAGCCGAAGTTAGTAGACGCATGCTAATAGTCAAACTCAATAGTTGCGAAATACAAATATGTAAATGCAATGGAGATGTTTAATTTTAAAGTTCTAACAAGTATGGACAATATGAAAGTATTCGGAGCACGAATATGTTTACTCATGTCTTATATATCGTGCAATGAGTTAATGTCAAAGTTATATAAATATTATTACGTCATATACATATGTGATTCGGTTATCTAATGCAATATGGATTTTGTAAGCGTCAATCACCATTACATGCATGGATGATCATTTGGATAAAATCAGTATTGAGCATTGCAAGCGGCACTTTCTTCGATCGGCCATTTGCGATGTTTTCCCCTGTCAATGTATTTTACCGACAGTAATTTCACTCTTGAATTGTTTTCCTTTAGTCATAATGGCTTTAGACTACTAATAATTTAAAACCGATGGCGGTACTACTTATAATAATAGTGCTTAAAATAAAATCTGTTATATATTACATATAAATAAAATAGGGGTGTCTGTTGGTAATATTTAAATAACCATTTTTTTCTTCTTGCATATGAATATTTGTCTGTCTGTTTGTTTGTTCCGGGACGGGAATTTTTTGGCAGAACGCTGAGGTAATAAGGAAAACATGGGTTACATTTATTTTAGAAAATCTACTTTTTTTTACAAAAAGAATGCATTTTTTTTACCGGCCTGGCATCGGTTGAGCTGCGGCGCTTTTAGATTGTTTTAATGTGGGAGAATATAATCTTATACCGCGGGGAACACTTGTACATAATTCTTAAGGACAGGCCAAACCTAAAAGGCAGATGTGTGGCTCAGAAGGTGGGCCGCACCTGGTAACGGTCCGAAACCCGACCTCAGGGATAAAAACATTCGACGAGGCCTTGCCCAGAAATAGGCGTTATGGCTAACCACATAATAATTTAATATTAATATGTGGTCATCAAAACTAAAACACAAAAATAGTGTATTAAAAATCAAATCCCTGGTCTGAATTTTAAATCTTTCATTTGATAAATTAAATGCAAAGTTAGAATAAAAAACTGCATCCGGTGAATACCTAATTAGGTACCACATTTCATTGAGGATCCCAGAATCATAATTGAAAGTTACGTTTTCCTTTTAGTCACTCTCACACAATAAAGCATGCGCAAGGTACCTGTGTTTTCCCACTCTTAAATATTAAACTGTTTCAGCCAGTTTTCCTTGTTCGTAAAACATTATTTTACTATCAAAGATTCCACGGTACCATGATTGTGCAGTTTCCACAAGTTATCTCCGTTCATAACTAACTGTGCATCTGTTTAATAGACTGGACATGAAATTCAAATTAGCCGGCAAAGCGTAAGCGTGAGGCTATTGATTAGATAAATGGGTTAGTGTGACAGGAACACACCTGTTTTA
This sequence comes from Leucinodes orbonalis, assembly GCA_019425675.1. Lineage (NCBI taxonomy): Eukaryota > Metazoa > Arthropoda > Insecta > Lepidoptera > Crambidae > Leucinodes > Leucinodes orbonalis. The sequence continues at coordinate 49,139 of PQWD01001542.1, read as the reverse complement.
CGACATGTGTAATGTTTGCACATGTGTGACGCGAATTGTGTTGGTCCATTAAAAATGGACGATACTTGATATTTAGTGTTAGTAATTTGTGAAGATCTTATTAGGAGTCTAATGGGAAGATGACTGTGCATATAAAAATGGCTGCCAACTAGTCTCATTTAAAACAGATTTCAAAGTTAAAACATTAGATTTAGGTTCATTCTACTTTGTTGACTTGAATCAAATCCCCAGAACATTATACATAACCCAGTCTTAAGTAATATGAAACTAATAAGTGTATTGAAGATAAAAGTAAAATGGTTTCATAATGACGGTCAATACATACAGCAATATAAGAATTAATTAATAGATACAATTTTATTAGTTTTCGTTTAGTTTATAGTTTTCATACTAATTACTGACTCAGAATTAAATAATCATAACAAATTGCAAAATGTAATTACTAGAATTATTTCTAATTGTATCGTCGAATTTGAATAAAAGAACAGCATGCACAAAACACATGTTTCGATTACGTTCCGTTTCCATGGCTGATTAACATAAGATCAAGTATGCTGTAGCGAAATAAACAACATGAATAAAACAAAAATACTAAAGCGCTTCAATGAATATAATTTCCGCACGGCGCATTGTAACTTGCGTCAATGTGCATGTTTTGTTTATGTAGTCAACAGCTCGAGCTAATTCATTTTTATTTCTGTTGTATAATATAAAAAATGTATAAGGGACAGAGCCTTAAGCAGCTATGGAAAATTTAGAAAAATGCTTATAAACCACGGTTTCATTGGTAGCAAAGAATTTCCTTGGATCTGGTAATACGACTACGTTTTTGATTCGACGATGTGTACTGGTTTCTGTCTTCTTGACTATAGAGTATACGTATAATTTTTACTTTATTGGCATTATATTTTTAGGGCGTCAAGGTCTTTCTGATCTGAAATCTGCAGAAGGTGATGTCCCACAAGGCTGCATTCGCCAACGTTATATTTTCTTAGCATGTCGTGTTCAAAAAAGCGGTAAAGAGCATTATTAGCAGTCTGCTTGGTTTTTCGATGAAAGCGAGGCTATAATTTTCGTTTTATGAATCTGAAGCCAGCCGCGCCTCGAAAACACTGAATACGAAGTGTCAACTAATAGTCCCGACATAAACTGTGCTTGTGCCTTAGTCAAGATATCATACGCTTAGTTAAGATATCATACGCTCCACAACAACTCGTTGAAATGTTTACCTAATTTTATAAAAATAATATCGATAAATGCTCTGCAGTTTGCACATAACATTTTCAATAATGTTGTTTACAACATTTGCAATGCGATGGCCCAAGTTAATAAACAGCTTTTTTCTTTCATTTTTAAGTACGTTTACTGTGATGACTGATGTTATTACGTAATTTGTTTATGGTAAATATAATTGTAATGTTTACACAAATAAGTGCAACAAATCACACAAATGGCTCGCGATTGCAGTGTCCGCGTCACGCGGCGCATCGATATAAAATAAATCCGTACCAATAATATGATGGGAAAGTGTTTTTGTTCGTCTTGCACGGCGAACTAAAAGCTAAAAAGACGTGATTTTTAAATAGAGATAGTCAAGTCTAGGCGATGGATAACTTCCCTAAAATAAAGGGGTGAAAGTTAGTATGGAGCATTCTGCAAATTTTAGGATAGGAAGAAAACAAAAAAACATAGTATGCGACTATTCCTTACTAACAAAAGAATCGTGTATATTTTTTTTGGAAATTTGCACCAACCCTTTAAAACTAGGTGTGGAATTTCATATAAGACTTTCTCTTTCAAGGTAGGAATGTGAATTCGGTACATACACTATTTGTTACCATCGAAAACAACCTTTTTTATATCTTCCTATGTCCCCAAATTTAGGCGAGCGTAACCGCTGGCAAAACCTAGTATCAATAAATAGACGTTGCGAATTCCTGTCAATGGCACGGCACACTTCCATCGCTTCACTGGTTTGTGCGCTCACAATGTGTTATCTGTTTGAGATATGAATGTTGGCTCTGACTGTATGAATGACAAGCGATTTGAATAGAAAATATTATTTTTCATCTTAACACCATTATCAGACAAACGCGCGGCGGATCAAGCAATGATCTCTACTCTACGCTAAGACCACTAGATCATTTCAGGGGCAGTCCTAATTTAATACATTAATTATTTTAAAATTAACTAAAGCTAAGGCAAACTTGGCTTGGCTTGACGCTCCATCCAATAATCTTGAACTTAACAGGTACTGCAATGCTAAGTTAAATGACATCTTTAGCCGAGTGGCAACTACAACAATAATAGCTTTTAAAAAATACATGGAATCTTAACTTTGTAACTAATAAAATACGTGAATTAATCGAGTACAATATTTTTTGAGACTTCTTGGAATGATACTAGTATTGATTTTTATTAACATAGTAAGTAGATACGCGCTTTGCGGATGTTTAGCGTACAGCGTGTATGTCGGTAAATTATATTTATAACTAACATTTATAAAAATATTATTCAAATAATATTTATAACTGCCTCCGTGGTGTCGCCTTGCTTCGGAGGACACGTTATGCCATCGGTCTCAGCTTCTTTCTTAGGATGGTAGTCGTCAACACCTACTAATTTGTACTGGTTACGGCCCAAAGTCCCGTAAGTAGTAAGTATATCTTAAGGCGGAGGGTGTTATACGAGTAGGCCGATGATGTTGAATATTCAATGGTATTACCTAACTTTTATAATATTTCTGTTCCACCCAAATTAATACGATCTTATAGGCTCACGAATTGAAATTTTCTATAAATAAATTTTGTAATTGATATGGAAATTTGGGTAAACACGGTAGCACACAATTCTAAGAATATAGCTGAAGGAAATTGGAGATTCATCTTCAAAGGACCTTTGAATGTTCCGTTATTTATTTGTAAATACTGAAAATTTTAAGGTTTCATTCTAGAGGTAACATTGCCATTAATACGTAAAAACACCGGTTGTCTTATGTGTCTTTTGTTGAAAAATATGTTTGTTACAATGTTTATCAGTTTTATGACACGAGTATTGGTAAGTCGTATTTTGTTTGTCACTGTAGCAATAACTACGTACTATTTATATATTGGCTTGATTACCTTTACTGTATGTCGTAACATCCAGACAAAACCGCCTTTCTCTTGCTAGATTATACATAACCTAGGCAACATAGCTAGACTACGGCGCGTACGTTTTACTTTCGATACTATTTTTACTGTGTTTATAGTTTTATAAATACATTTTAGTATTTTTCCAATGACCGTGGTCATTAATCAAGTTACTCGATCGATTTATAGATTAGTGGGAGTTGCGTTTGCTCATCACCATGACCAGTATTTTCTGTCAATGTCCGTGCCTAACATAAAATACATTATTAAGTGTAATAAAAAGGTATAAGAAGTCCAAGAGACCTAACTAATCTAACTACCAAAAGACCGTATTTAATCTATTCGGCCTTACCAACAGCGTAGTGATGGCAGGTACGCTAACACAGTATAAAGTTTTGAGTAGAATGTATAGTGAACAATATTTTAGTAAAATAGTATTTTATTTATTTAATGTTGTTAAATAATATTTGTCAACGATTATTGTACAATTTATTGAGCACACCCTTTTTTAAATCTTCAAACTCCTTCATCACAATCATAAGTACACATAAGCGTAGTCAGTCTACAGCTCGAGATGGGGCAACAGTGAACCTATCAATCTATCTAATCTATTTAAACTGGATAAGGATAAATGCTGTATTGGTTAAAATCGCTTCGAAAATTAGCCATTATTTGTCGTAAAAAGTCAAATGACAAAAAATGTTATTGTGGGATATCCATAAGAGATAAACATATACCATCGCGGAGTTTTTGTGGACCTTTTTTAATGGATACAACTACTACAATACTTGGTCTATTATTTTGACAAATCTTGTAGGGTTCAGCCTGCGTTTGCAATGTAGAAGCGGAAAAATTAAATTATTTACGACATCACATTGGAAATCTCAAAAAATATCAGTATTTGCCCACTTTTTAATGGATATTTTTATACATATAAACCTCGCACCTCCTCCTCTTGAATCACTCCATCTATTACAAAAATCCGCATCAAAATCCGTTGCGTAGTTTTAAAGATTTAAGCGCACATCTTTACTAATATTATAAAGCTTAAGAAGAGTTTGTTTGTTTGAACGCGCTAATCTCAGGAACTACTGGACCGATTTGAAAAATTTTTTCAGTGTTAGATAGCTCATTTATTGAGAAAGGCTATAGGCTATATATCATCACGCTACAAGTAATAGAAGCGGAGCAGCAATGAAGAATGTTACAAAATCCGGGGGGAAATTTTCTTACTTGGAGAGATTGGCGACAGCATGTCTATATTTTAAGGTTAGCTCACTATAACATATTTTTTGCTAAAAAATATTTCTAAAATAATGCATCATTTTGCGAAGCTATTTTCATAAATATGATATCAATCCTTATCAAATAATACTATATTTATCACAAGTATTTTCATTTTAAACAAAATTGCCCTTACGTTATTCAATTAAATAAATATCTTATGAGATATCGCAGTTTTAACTAACCTATATAAACGAAGTAGCGGGTTAAAGAGAGCGTTAGGCCAAAGTAACTACTCTCGCGTGCAAGTAAATCGACTCAAGCCTCAAGTGCGCATAAAAGTGTATAACTAAAATGAACTTATTTTACCTCTATAATGTTTTACATAATTAAAGCAGTAATTGCTTTCAAATGTAGCATAATTATCAGTATTTAAATAAACACTGTACTAGCAAAGCCAATTAAAGTCGTCATTTGAAGAAAATTATGGATACAACACCTGAAGAAGCCGCTCAAGTCGTTGCCCTGTTGCAAGAAGGGTTGAACCAGCGAGAAGTCGCTCGTCGTTTGAATATGAGTCAGTCCGCTGTCTCGAGAGTATACAGAAGGTTTCAAGAGACTGGTGCCTTCACTCGGAGGCCTAATACCAGCCGACGCCGGTGCACCTCGGAGCGTGACGACCGGTTTTTGGTCTCGACCTCTCTCCGAAATCGACACCTTACCGGCGTAGATGTGCAGCAGGAGCTACGTCAAGTTCGCGGGGTGACTGTCAGTCAGTGGACAGTTAGAAGAAGGTTGAAAGAAGCTAACCTTACTCCGAAAAGACCCGCTACAGGCCCGAAGTTGACCACAGCTCATCGTCAAGCACGCCTTCACTTTGCTCGAGAACATTTGGATTGGAGCATAGAGCAATGGCAGTCAGTCCTGTTCACAGATGAGACGAGGATGTGTCTCCATGGCAGCGACAGGAGAGGTCGGGTATACCGTCGTCCCGGTGAACGGTTTTCACAGTGCTGCTTTGTGGAAACCGTTGCATATGGTGGCGGATCTTGCATGATGTGGGCTGGAATTTCCTTAGAAGGCAAAACGGACCTTGTTTTCGTTCCTGGGGGAGGCCGGGGAGGAGGTCTGACCAGTGATCGTTACATTGAAAATGTTCTACTGGATCAAGTTGTCCCTTATCAAGGCTTTATTGGGGAAAATTTCATCTTGATGCATGACAATGCCCGATGTCACACTGCTCGGGCCACACGTGATTTCCTGAACGAAGTTGGAATTCACACTATGCATTGGCCAGCGCTCAGCCCCGATTTAAATCCCATTGAGCACATATGGGACGAGCTCAAAAGGAAAGTTAGAGCGAGGAATCCAGCTCCGACAAACATCAATGAGCTCAAGACTGCGTTGGTAGAAGAGTGGGGTCGAATACCACAATCATCCATTAAAAAGTTGATAAGGTCGATGAAGAATCGCATGAGAGCAGTGATCAGAGCTAGAGGAGGGAATACCAAATATTGACACGAATAATTTTTTTATCTTACGCACATTTTGTTTCATTTAAACACAATAATCCCATACTGTGAAATTGTATGAATTTTCAACATTTTTTACATTATAGGCTTTAATTATGTAAAACATTATATAGAGGTATAATAAGGCATTTTTTAGTTATATCACTTGTTATGCGTACTTGAGGGCTTGAGTAGATTTACTTGCACGCGAGTGTATTCCACGCGGACGAAGTCGCACGCAAAAGCTAGTAGAGATATAATGAAGGAGTTGGATATCCAAAATTCAATTATTTACTCAAATGACAATGAGTAAATAAAAATTATCAAAATTTAAAAAATACTTTTAAATTCTTGTTGGTTACAATTGAAGATAAAATTCGTGTTTTTTATATAAAGGAGACAAATATACTAAATGTTTGAGCTGATATAAAGGATGCTTTCATTTGAAACTATCCTTTCTACTGCTGGTCACTATCGTCTGATAGGAGTGCTTTCACCTCCCTTATACTGCTCTTCCCTGTAACCAGCACTCGACGGTTTGCGGCGTCTTTTCTGGTTTACACCTATTCTTCTTTTCTTTTTAGTAGTACGGGCGCAATCCGCAATTCGACGGATATGATTATTTCAGTCCAGCTTCACCCGGAAATCCCATAGAACTTTAATCCTTTAAAAATCATCTTTTAGAGTCCTCGCCGAGCCTAGGTGATTTGCACCGCTTAGGAGAGGAACGCCCTCCTTGCGTCTGTTTGAGGATAATTAAAACAATGGTGTAAAAAGGCATTTTCTGGGAAAAGTGTACCACAATCAGCTTCGTCACTTACCTTCAGGCAAGACTAAAGCTTAATATAAATCCATCATGATTGTAAAATATAATTTATTATACCCCGAGGAATAACATCACATCTCTCTCTTTTCAAACTATCGCAGTCCACTGCTGGACATTTGTGTCCCCCATCTTGCGCCAGATATCCCAATCTCAGGTACCCATACAATCCGAAGTAAAAAAAAATACAAAGGACAAAATGTATTGAGATTTCTGTGAAGGTGTTAGCATATAGGAAAACGTGGTTGATATACATTTATGAGTGTTTTACAAACATTGTATATGCTTCAAGTGTTCTACCATAGCATAAGTATTGACCCGTTTATTGTTTAAATATAGTCTTTGGCAATTATAGTGAACACGTTGTTAGGAACTTACTTGATATAACATCTTTGAAGGGCACGGCCATAATAAATTCTAAAACAAGACTCTTTGTTCTTTTTTTGATTGTGAAAATTTTCTGTTTGACTAGTATAAACCGTTTTTCTTTGACGATGGGAATACTCTCTTTATGACTGTTTTCGCGTTCTAAGAAAAACATTTTTAACTTTATAACATCTCTTATATTTTTCTTTATGAAGAAGCCTATCTTGTTTGAATATAAAAATGAAACGAATTCTGATTTTGATATTAAATATACTATATTACATTATTTGATTTGTTGAGCTCAAGCTCAAGTAATTTAATAATTTTAAAATATACCTACTAATAATCAGGAGTAGGACGCATAAAGTGTTCTATTTCTTCTAGTTTTCTCTATCATTTGAAGCTTAATTTGGTATGATACAGTTATTTATGCAATCAAAAAATAACGTACATTTCATTTCATGCTTGTTATATGTTTTGAGACGTGTTTCTTTAATTTAAATATTAATATCTAGTATACATTTGTAACTATTTGCTACCAAGTAATGGAGTTAGTTATTTTTAAAACCAGCAATGCTTCTGAGCGTGTCAACGGTAAAGTTGTTGACCATTTAACTGGCTCCAATTCTCTCCGTTAACAGAACGAAGTCTTTGAACCCGGAGGTTCAGTTTAAAAAAAATACATTTACCTGGTAGAGTTCATTAGACTCGCCTAAGTGTGCGTTTGCAAGTTTAGCATCTAGTTAGTCGGGGCTCTCCGCCATCTTTTAAAACTGTATTACAATATATTTACTTCGTCTTTTCTGATACAAAAATTCTGACGTATCATTATACTGTTCAAAGATAACGTAACCCATTGTAGTCGTTTTTAATTGCAGGTCCCATTAGAACTTTGAGTAAGATAATATGTCTCATTAAAGTATCAATTTGTATGTACAAAAAAAAGGGCTACACCAGCGTCGAAAGGCTTTCAGCAGTTTTTCCTTAATCTTAGAAATACGCATTACGCATTACTTGGGGCTAGATGGCGCTGTATAATGTTGGATATTATTCCTACACGCTTAAAGTTTAAGTTTTTACATATTCTATTAGGTAATACATAGTTATACATAGCACGTTATGTCCAGTGTTCTCGACTATATCGCGCCACTCCGAGGTTGTTGGATTAAGGTTGTTGGATTAGGCAATGTTTTGATAGCACGAGGCACGTTGCGGTGACGTGTGCGCTTTTGCATCTGGCACACGTATGCAATGTGCTCATGTTAATATTATTCTTTTTGTATGAAATAATAAAGAATTGCAAGAACTCTGCTGATGATAGTCTTACTTTTAGCAATATCATCAGCAGTTGTTGCAAATATTTAAGCAATTAGAGGTTTAGCATTTAGACTGATTTCATAAATCGAAATAATAACTTAAAGATGATATTCCCCAAAGTCTGAGATCTGGTGGCACGGCAGTGCCCCCGCCAGGTCGAGCGCGAAGCAAACACTGCCGTACCATCCTTTACAGGATCCATTTCGCCACATTTTCAGACCCCAATTTGAGAACCTTTGGATAATACTAGAACGCTGAAATTATCGTCATCTAGTAAGATATAATAACATACTTTAATCCAAAATTTGAAGTCTAGGTCATTTAGTTCCGACGTTAAGTGAAAGCAAAGTTTCGCATTTTCGACAGATAGACACTCACTCACTCATGATCATCAAAATAGAACTAGTACTTCCCATTAACTCAGAGAGCTGAAATTTGGTACAGGGTTAGGGTTTAATGGCTTCATAAAGGGAAAACTATAAAAACTTGGATAATCGAAGATCTAGAGTACCTGGTGACCCTAAATTAGATAACTAAGAGCCTAGCCAAACTAGAAGAGATCGACATACCGCTTTGAAAACATATATTCAACATGGTGGGCCGCTTCATCCGATGTCAAAAATCGAGGGGCACGGTAGTGCCCCGCAAGTCGAGCGCGCTAGACCAATACAGACATGTTCAAGCACTCAATATTGTACTGCCCGGGGATCGAACCCGGAACCCTTGGTGTAGTAGCCGACGTCTCAACCATTAAACCCAATGAGTCGTCCAATATTCCTTTCAAGTTTCTACAAAAAGAAGTGAAATCCCACCAAAAACATTCTGTAAAAAATGTAGCCAAGTCTCGATGGAGCTGCTTGATTATCTCTAAAAAGTAATGAAATCAAGACAAAGACGCCAAGTCTAAGGTCCCTTACTGCGATTGCTTTATTATTATGGTTAATGTTTTGTGACTTGGCTTGAACCATTGACTTCTTACGTAAGTGCTTTATTTCAGCCCTTGGCACGTCTTTGTCTTGATTTCATTACGTTACAGATAATCAGCAGCTCCATCGAGACTTGGCTACATTTTTTACATAATGTTTTTGGTGGGTTAATATTATTGAGCAGAAGTCCCAACGTTGCTGAGTTTTATTATGAATTCTTTATAGTTTCAATGGCCCGTCCCCTGTGGCAAAAAAGGGATTCGCATTAAAAATCTCGGGATGATCCATAATATATAAAGTTCGATGCAAGTACATAAATCACTTACTTAAGTCAAGGATGACTAAAAATATCTCCAGCCCATCCCTGCTTTGGGAGGCACATTAATCCCTTGGCTTAGTATTGAATTATTATTTTTATGTAATAATTTAAGCTCACCAGCAATTATTTAAATTGATGAAACGCTTAATGTAGGCACCTACACAGTATTTTATCCCGAAATTACAAAGAAGGTACAAAATCTTTTCAGCTGTGTTTTCGGATAAAATAACTCGTATTATAATAAAATAATTCAAACTCCTTATGATGGTGGTTGTTCACACCTGCCCGCAACGCGACGTTATAGGCCGGATGGATACTTGATTAAAACAATTTACAAACTACACTACATTTACAAACTAACTTTTCTATAAAATATTTTCAATATCTCACGGCTGCCCTAGGTAATATACTGATGTGTCATTTCTTGGTTCATTAAGTACGATATAAATTGAAAGATGTGTGTAGCACATAGTTTCATAAACAACTTGACTCATCGTCATAATGTTATTAAACTAACACAGAAAATGTTCGCGGTAATGTACGTGCATTATCTTTATAGATCAGATTTATAAAATGTGACCATATCTAATGTTTTTATTGTATCATTGTACAAATATTTATCTCAGACTAGAATTTTCGCACAACTTCCCTAGCCTTTAGTTTCCGTACACAATGGGTTGACCTCAAGCATGTTTATTTAACAAAAAGATAAAGTATCAATGAGTAATGTCCAGTTAACAATTAAAGTGATAATCCTATCCTATTGAGTTACTGTCTTACTTTCAATTGACAATCAATGCATCCTTCTTATTAATATTATAAATGTGAATGTTTGTTTTCACTCGAAAACTTCTCGACGAATATATTCTTGGTAGTATTAGGTGTAGAAGTACTTAACATATATAAATTATACCCTTGTTCCCTACGGGACCTTAGCAAGTGACAGCTTTTTCTTGCAATTGATTAGCTATATCTCAATTCTTAATTTTTGTAATAAATTAATAGACTTAAACGGTATTTTTAAATGCGAGAAAATATACACCGGATGGCGGTATTCGGATATCATTTAAATAAAGTTAGCGTTTTAGTTAGAGTGGCCATTTGAACAAGCAGAAGAAATAAAATTAAAATAAAAACCTAAGGGAATAATAAATTATCGAGCAATGTTTAGGAATGATTCGGTATGTACCTAGTGCATGGTTAAGTTATACTCTACGTCTATTTTGTAAATGCTCCTCAAGAGTGTTTTCCTTGTTAATAATTATCATAAAATCAGATATGTTTTTGCGCAGTTCTTTATCTTTCAAAATCCAAGCATACATAGAGGAAGACCACAGTATTCATAATATTATTAATTCTGTGGGATGGACTGAGCGACGTTGTAATAAACTATTCGCGCGCCTTAAACAATCTCACGAGTGTCGCTAGCTTAAGTATAGTTAGGTATTTTATTTTTTTACGACAAATGACTATGCGCTTAACCTCGAACTTACCGTTGTAAATAAAATGAGGTCAATAAATTTAACTGTGTATAGCCATGAGTTACTCACTTAATAGTCATAGCAAATCGCCATAATAATTTGGCGGCTAACTCGTTAATTATTTATTTACAGCAAAAGTTACCTAATGAGATGTGATTCTTATATCGGGATATACTTATACTTCTATCGTAATAACATCTAATCAAAGCCTTCTTTAACAATTTAAATGTTTGACAGTAAGCCTCCCAATCTCCGTCCGTTTTGGCAAAGCTCCATAACGTGCTTGGGTGTTCGGTTATAACTAGTGGGTGTATTTACAGTTTGGATTGACATAGTTTGACAGTCGCCAAACAAGGGTAATCCTTTCTTTAGTTATAACTGGTGCATCTCCATCGAAAGAAGAAAATATTAAAAAGGCCTTGACCCCAATACTAGGATACCCTGCGTCATGGTGCTAGCATATCAGCAAATACGAAGCACGAGTTTCTATCGTGTCAAACTTTTGACCTCAAGGATTTCAAACACAATAGTTAATCTTTTGTCAGTATATCCGTCAGTGGCGGTAAATTAGTTTTTAAGAGTTAGGACCACTTTTTAGGTGCTATCTTTTCAATTGTAGGTACAAATACACGTATTTTTAAAAATTAAGCATTCTTAATCATAATTTAACCATTCTGCCCGGAACAATGTTATTATGTACAAGGATGTGAAAACGACTGTTAGTTCCGGTTCTTATTGATTCATGAAGATTCTAAAAATAATATTCTTTTATATTTGGATAAGAACCGAGGTCGGCCGATATTTATATTTATTTTAAGCGGTATTTATCGGATGTACAGATTCATTTTATAACCAGATTTTGGCTTAAAAGAGCCAACCAAAATTTAGGCCCATTTGAGGTGATGGATATATGAGCGTCGGTGGCTCAATGGTGTGAACTGTTGCCTTCTGATCGGGAGGGAGCAGGTTCGAATCCCGCCACTTACCAATGTATTTTCGAAATTATACGTACGGTAAAGAAAAACATCGACTTCACGCACAAACTTTGTTTTTTTTTCCGTAGACGTGCGCTGGTTTTCGCACAATGTTTTCCTTCAGTGTAATAGCTTCGGATAAACGTTTATATAAATAATAATAATAAATATCTACTGACATTCACACAGCGCCATCTAGCCCCAAGTTAAGCGTTAAGCCTGTATTATGGGTACTAAACAACGGATAAATATACATATATCCATTTTTTTTGTAAATACATACATATTATATATAGAAAACACCCAGACCATTACAAACAGACATGTTCACGCACACAAATGTTTGAACTGCCCGGTGACCGAACCCGGAACCCTTGGTGTTGCGGCCGACCTCTCAACCGCAACACCACATGTGTCGTATAATTTTCGAAAACACATTGCTACGTAGCGGGATTAGAACACCTTACTTAAGGTGCCAAATAAATAAATTTCTTTGTTTATTTCCAGGGCGAAGCGCTCGAGTGTCCACTATGCCTGTCCGTGGTGGGAACGGCGAGCGTGGTGCGGCTGGCGGGCTGCATGCACCGATGCTGCGAGCCCTGCCTGCGTCAGTACCTCGCCATAGAGATATTCGAGGCGCGCGTGCCGGTCAACTGTCCCGTGTGCCACGAGAGTATGCACCCATCTGGTACGTCTCGTGGATTTAACAGCTATTTATACTATTTGTTTTTTTTATTATTTTTATAGATAAGCTAAGGAATCGGCAAGTTCATAGCCGGTCAAGTGTGTCGCAGAACCGATGTCCGTTGGAGCAGACCAATTCTGGTGTGGACGCGTCTTGGCAAGCGTAGCGTAGGACGTTGTCTGGATCGATAAATTGGTGATTTGCGAATTAGGTCGCTGGTGGAGGCTGGATTAGTAAATACTACGTTATAATTGCTTTATGTATGCAGTCTCAGCCCGACCGGTTTAAAATTGACAAAGTTTCTTAAAAACTCGGGAGTAGAATAAATAATATCATTTCTGAGCGGGTCTACGTCATAACATCTTCAGCTCCTAGCATCCCAAATTTCAGTCCGACCCATTCAGTTGTTTGGGTTGTGCGTTGATAGAATCACTATGTCAGTCAGTCAACTTTGAGTTATATATATTTAGATTTAATACAGGACCGTAGTGTATTCCCAAGAGTAGAGCCCTCTACGCTCGCCAATGTAAATGATGCTGTATATGCCAACAGAAGTAGACAATTAGTAAAGGAAACTAAAATGGATATAAAATTACACCGATAATGACTACGATACATTTCACACTATCAGTCATACTTTTCATTATTTCTTGCGGTTGAGTATTAACTTAACTAGTGTGAAATTTATTAAAATTGCCAGACTCTAAGCGTGATACGGCCGGTACTCATGCTTCCCATAAATCGATTGCATTTAGGGTTGCCATGTGGTCATACCTACTTAACCCTTTGCACGCCAATGACAACTTTAGTAGTCAAAAACAATAGATTTTTTTATTGTTTCTGGATGCCTATCGTTCCATAGGTTAATGGCCGAACCCGAGTTCTGAATTTGGCCTACTGCCTAAATGTCTCTTTGCATCGTTAGTAATTTTATATAATAAAAGAAAACGCATTTGATCATTCAAATGCCGGGCAGGTCGCCGGTTACCGTAAAATTTGGCCAAAAAGCCTTAGCTTTATCCGGACGCCTGGCAACCCTGATTGCATTGTTATTCCTTACGTGTCGACGTGATCATTTTTTCCGCTTCATTTCACGCCCTTCACACTGGTCACATTCATCGCCATTGTTTTGTATCGATTTGGTAATTTTAATTATATTTACTCATGATGCGACAATTCCTATTGTTGTCAGTGAATAAACGATCGCTAATGAGGCAAGGTGGACAGGAAAAAAATGTGTACATGCTTAGATAAACAATAAACTAATTAGATGCACAATCACGAAGATATATCAACCAAAAAATGTCCGATCCACTTGACACATGTTATCATCATCAAGCTCATTAACGTCCCCACCGAGGGGCACGAGCCTACCCGTATAGGGTTGATTAGGCCTTAGTCGTCCACGCGGCCCCAGTGCCGGTTGGCCGACTGTACGCACAACCTTTGAATCTCTTCGCAGGCGTGCGCAGGTTTCCTCACGATGTTTTCCTTGACCGTAAGAGCGTCGGATAACGTACATATATTTTTCGAAAATTCGTAAACACATTGGTACGTGTCGGGATTTGAACCTCAGCCCTCCCGGTAGGTGGCCGAAATTACGCACAACCTTTGAATCTCTTCGCAGGCGTGCGCAGGTTTTCTCACGATGTTTTCCTTGACCGTAAGAGCGTCGGATAACGTAATATATTTTTCGAAAATTCGTAAACACATTGGTACGTGTCGGGATTTGAACCTCAGCCCTCCCGGTAGAAGGGCGACAGTCTACATCATTGAGCCACCGACGCTCAATGTGACACATGTTATAATTATGACATAAAATGTTTACCTTAAGGCGTCATTAACAGGGTACAAAATCAAAAGCACGAGCATACTACAATGCCACTATGATATGTAGCGAGCGACGTGATTAGAATTAAAATGTTGCTCAACTGACGTATGGGCATAATTTGGCCGTGAACACTTTTTGAGTGAGATTGTGCATACAATAACAAGATATACAATAAACTAATTATTGTTTGTCTTGGTATACATTCCGGCTGACCGGGGAGGCGGGAGCGTGCCTATTACGAATATCATCATTGCACCCGTGCGAAGAAGAGGCGAGTCGCTAGTTTTGATATAAATCAGTACGTTCATTGCCGGTCTTATGTTTTACTTACGCATAACGGAAGTCAATACAAATGCTATAAAATCAATCAGTGTAATCTATTGTTTAACTGTACTAATAACTGTAAAGTAGAATAGTGTTGTAAGCGTTATCAACAATGATAACTAGTGTAAAGGAAGCATATTACATACATCTTTTTATGGCCATTCATCATTTCGGTAACTAATTTAAACAAGTACTTGTCACGTGCAACTATTTTTAGTGACTGTATATGTAAATACATTGTAAATGTCAATGTAGGTGATTAATATCGTAAAGGCTAATTTGGTCGACTAACTGTTTATAATTAACCGGCTGGACACGGAAGACAGGTCAGGTTTAAGCGGCGACGCTTTTATATCAGAACAACGGGAACATAAAATAATAATTTCAATTTTATTGTGACGTCAATACCTGCCCGTAACTTAACGGTGTAATGATTGAGACGCGTCGGCTACTATATACCAACGGTTCCGTGTTCGATTCCCTAGGCAGTACAAACATTTGTGTGCATGAACATGTCTGTTTGTATTGGTTTGACGTTTTTTATTTATTCCATAGATAGGTATCTAAACGAGCAAACGGTTCACCTGATGGTAAGTGATCCGCCACCAATGGACACTAGAGCAACTCTGAAGGAGCAACGAGTGCGTTACCAACCTTTAACCCATTAAACGCCGGGAATCCAGACACAAAGGAAAATCTATTGTGTCTGGCGCTTTAAGGCGTCATTGGCTGTCAAAGGGTTAAAAATGGAAAAGAAAAAAAGGAAACCGGGAAAGGGAGTATTTGGCCTTCTTTAACCTCACTCTATTATTATGTGGCTGTTGTATCACGTTCGTGCCAAAGCATATCTCTCCCAAATTCTATAAGCTTTTGGTATAGTAATATATCGAACACAATTTAGCAGTTGTACAGATCGTAATGTAGTGTTTATGATATTTAACTAGAAGGGAAGCGAAGCGTTTAATTATGTATATAGTTGACTCATCTATGTTCATTTGGTTGTCATACCTACCGCAACTTGCAGACTGGTCGATATAAAGTAGACGAAAAAAAACAATTGTGAAGTCCATGCAAAACTAGACGTTTCTACAACTAACTCTTTTTGGAGTCTAGCGTAAATACCAACATAACAGCATAAATATGTTGCAGCAAGGAATACACGTTTAGTTCGTCTCGAGCACAGACATCCGAATATACAATTAGACTGGACAAGCCGCCAAGTTTATAGGCAGTCCCAGTGTCGCAATTTCTTTTCGGTTCTTACCTGTGAAAAGTTATTATATTTCTTGGTAAATTTACTGATTCATTGCGATGATGGCATGTTACAATTGCACAGGATGGCATTTTGGAAAAAAAACGGTAATTTCTTCTAATATTCGTGCGTCTTGACTCGTCTCACAGAGCGTAAACTGGCAGCCAGTGTATGCTCGTTGAGCTTACATTTGTCGCACTTTAAACGCGGCTTGCCCCATCTCCTGTATTGGGAAATCTGTGGTCTCGAGTATTGCCTTATGAAACGAATAGAAGTCAATGACACCCACCAAATTGGTAGGCACCGCATTTGGCCCATGTGGTGGCTTCGGCCAAATCATTAGAACGGTAAAGACTACTAAATTGAATGATACTTTAGGTTGTAAGCCTTACTGCAAATGATACATGTTCATTAACAAATACCAGAGGTCATATAGTCGGATCTTTAAATCGGAATTCTTTTAAGACGCCCAGCACGTATCGCTAAAGCAAATACTGTATTGAGTTATATAATAAATTAATATTTGTCGCTTTGGTGCTAATGATACAATCAATTATTATGTACTTCTTTGTGTAAATACAGACTTAAATTATCATAATTATATTAATTTAAAGAAAAAAAAACAGACAGGTAAAATCGTTAGGTCACCGTGAGTTGTTAAATAAAATAAAATGGTCAAAGACCGATTGCAATGAAATAACCTGTTTTGTTTGCCTTTTTAGACTGACAGATAGTGCATTAATAAAAGCTAAAAACATATCCAACACACATTGAGGTAAAATAAAAAGCATATTGACCTTAAAACGTTCTAGGTACTTCATAGGTCTACAAGAAGTATTTCATCTTTTTTTTTTTTTTTTTTTATTCGGAACACCAACAGCACTAATACAGTTTGTTGAATTACAATTAGAAGTACAAGTTATGTCTAAGCTATTGGGTGTACAAATTAATTCGGTCCGTTTTTCGTTGTTAAAAATATATTTATTTTAAATCGAAATGAATTAATAGATTAATCAAAGTATTGTCCATCATTGATCACTACTTTTTCCCATCTTTCAGGCAATTTTCGAATTCCATCTCGAAAAATTTTTCGTCTTTCGAGGCAATCCAACTTTCGATCCAATTTTCCACTTCTGCGAAAGAAGTGAACTGGTGACCTGCCAAGTCGTGCTGCATCTGTCGGAATAACCAGTAATCAGAAGGATTAAGGTCCGGAGAATACGGCGGGTGTGGTAAAATATCCCACTTGAGTGTTTCTAAATATTTTTTGACGACGTTTGCGACATGAGGTCGGGCGTTATCGTGCAAAAGGATAACTTTATCATGTCTCTGTTCGTATTCTGGCCGTTTTTTCTGTAATGCACGCTTAATCGAATTAATTGTAGCCTATAACCGATCGCCCGTAATAAAATCGCCATTTTGTAGCAACTCATAGTATACAAACCTTTTTGGTCCCACCAAATACACAGCATGACTTTTGAACTCACATTTTCTTTGGTGTTGATGTCGAGGTCGATGGTAACGATTCACCAGGCTTAGCGTAGTATTTTTCTTCTTGGGATTATCGTAGAATATCCATTTCTCATCTCCAGTAACAATTCGATGTAAAAAACCCTTTTTTTTGCCTTTGAAGCAATTGCTCGCAAGAGAAAAATCGCCTTTCAACGTCTTTGGTTTCAATTCATGAGGAACCCAGTTTCCGTGTTTTCGAATCATTCCTATGACTTTAATCGTACAGAAACTGTTTTTGAGTCACTCCTAATGTATCTGCAAGCTGCTCTTGTGTTTGACTTCGATCTTTATCGAGTAATGTCTCCAATTCTTCGTCTTCGAATTTTTTCTTTTACGAAATTCGGAGTGATGGAAACTGAATGTTATTGACAGATGTCTAACCTATCTACAACCACCGAGATCAGCTGTCACAATGAAACAATCATAACAGCCAGAGTCATCTTTCTAAAACGGACCGAATTAATTTGTACACCCAATATTTATAGGTATTCGCAAATTATTTCTAAATAGCACATACGTTACGATAACTATGACAAGCCAGTGAGACAATCTAAAAAAAAATTAAAATTAAGGATTAAAACTACATTTCAAAAAAAATTCTGAAGCAAATATCTTAGCTACATTCGCAGGTTTAAATTGGAACATATCAAACTTCCATGAGTTTTTGAGAAATTATTAAGTGATATACTTGCTCGTACAAAAAGGAGTTCGCCTATAATTCGTTTTATACTTAGGTATTGCAAGAGGTAATGGCCGTCTAGTCGGTAATTTACGTGAACGGATACATTAATCAGCTGTAACAAATTAGGACAATCTATCATACCGTTAGCAATTTTTAATAAGTATGCGATATCACGTACTTGTCGCCGTTTTTCTAGGGGCAAAAAATCTCTTTGTATTAAATTTTAATACAATCACATCAAACTATAAGAAAAAACACATGACTCAACAATTTGATTTCTATTAATGTAAACGAATCCCTTAGAGGGTAAAAAGAAAATCGCAACGAGCGGTCACATTTACCGCTACGTACCTTTGTGTTTTCGAAATTATATGTACGGTATCCGACGAGAGATACAAAGGTTGTGCGTGAAGTCGTCCAATACGCACAGGGCCCGCGTGGAGTCTTAGGCTCGTGCCCCCGGTGGGAACGTATGAGCTGATGATGATGGACAGATGACCTGAGAAAAGTTGCGGATGACCGCTTGATGCAGATAGCTTCCTACCTAGATAGCTTCAGTTGAAGTATTGGGGGTTCAGTAGTTGACGTCATGTGGCTGATACAATGATAAAATTAAATTTTAATTTTATTTCGCTGTATTAATACTGTACGTATTATTTTTTCAGATGTACATCGAATTGTGGACAATCCAGTGTTATACGACAAATATGAGGAGTTCTCAGTGCGGCGCGCGCTCGCCGCTGATCCGGACACGAGGTGGTGTCCCGCCCCGGACTGCAGGTATGCACCGTTTATTTGGAATACAGTGGGTTAATCCCCTTGTACAACGTATAAATCTATTGGTGTTAAATTTATACGATATTTCTTTTTGTCATGACATAACTTTAAAATTACTAGCTGTTACCCGCAACAAAATATGGCCTGTGTGTTAGTCCATGATGTCTGCTAAATCTGCTCCAAATTTTATCAAAATATCTTCATCCGTTGAACCAAATGGTGATAGTTTATTTAAAAAAGAAATAAGTATGTTTATCAGTTTTTTACCCTTACTACAAGCTCCTCGCTTAATATGGTGCTAAATGGCGCTGTGTGAATGTCAGTGGTTATAGTCATCAAATTAAAATGATCACTATTATAAATTGAAAGTTTAAAATTGTGTTAAACATTTTGCCGCTTTTAATTTAAATTCAGCGGACATTATACCAAACTACCTTCAACTTTAGTTGTAGTTTAGTAGGTATTAAATAGTTACACGAGCAAAGCCCGTCTCACACGAGGGTCACTTTAATAAATAACATATGAACTGGTCGTGGTAATCATTTCATAATTAATACGATATACGAAGGTATTGCGATGTACGTTTATAATTCATTCAATGCCATGTACCCTTACCGGAGGAAGTTAAGTTGTTAGTTTCGGCATAGCTACAGATTATAATTAGAAGTTGGTTTGAATTATCTTATATAGTCAGTCAAACTTCCTCAGATAGAGCTAACATATTTTGTTATTGAGGCTTTATTGTGTCCATTGCTTGTAAGAAAAATAAGCTAGGATATCAGTTAGATAGTAAAAGAAGTGCCAGATATTTAAAAAATGTATTTTACATATAAATATTTTAATTTGAAAGTTCAGTGAGTTTGAGTTTAATGTACTTAAAGGAAATAAATAACTACTTAAAAGTGATTTGTTACCTCTTATTCAAATACACTGCTTCTTAATGACTACCTAAATAATATTGAATGCTATCACGAAACTTTTTGACAAGGATATAAATATGAATGTCCGAGATATGACATGCCGCAAGTACGAGTACAACAAATCACTCTACCTAGTCTGATCACTTATTTTTATTTATTTATGAACCAGTAGTACCCAGCGGTATTACCCGCGTCATAAGATCTTCTCTGGCAGTAAACATAACCTAAAAGCTTCGTTAAGTCACGCGACTTGCGGCCTAAAACATTGCTTAATTTATCCCTTGTTATATTTCATTTATTATTATTTACTTACTTATTCTATTCTGAAATAAAAAGGATTGTCTAAAATAAAAGTAGCCCATTTTTTCCTTATTACATTCAAATCACCAAATAACCCATTTGGTGTTGCGGTTGAAACGTCGACTGCAACACTAAGGGTTCCGGGTTCAGTCCCCGGGCAGTACAAACATTTGTGTGCATGAACATGTATGTTTGTAATGGTCTGGGTGTTTTCTATGTATTATATGTATGTATTTACAAAAAATTATATAAGTATGTTTATCCGTTGTTTAGTAACCATAATACAGGTTTCACGCTTAACTTGGGGTTTGATAGCGCTGTGTGAAAGTCAGTGGATATTATTATTATTACATCTGCTACCTGCCAATATAAGTCCCGTTCAAATCCGTTTCAGAGTTTACCCGTCACAAAGAGACAGATGGACAAAACATTAAAAAATTGTTATATTTGCATATTTTATTATGTACCGTATATTCATATGCAGGAAAATAAAATGTCAATATTACAAACGTCGGTGGCTCAATGTGTGGACTGTTGCCATCCTACCGGGAGGGCTGAGGTTCATATCCGCCACGTACCAATGTGTTTTCGAATTTTCGAAAATATATGTTCGTTATCTGACGCTTTTACGGTGAAGGAAAAACATCGTGAGGAAACCCGCGAAGAGATTCGAAGGTTGTGAGTGAAGTCTTCAACCGCACTGGGTCGCGTGGACGACTAAGGCCCAATCACCCTATACGGGTAGGCTCGTGCCCCTCGGTGGGGACGTATAATGAGCTGATGATGATTACAAAAAGAGATAATAGATGACGGTAAACCCATTGAACGGCGGGAATCCACACGTACGTCAATGTATTGTGTGTGGCGGATTTCGTTGTCGGTGAACGGGCGAAAGTGTGCAATGTGTTGTGCACAACGACCACTAGCCTACTAGAGGCTTCATGTTTGAATTTTTCGGAACAAATAATTCTGTCAATGGGGAGGGGGAGAGGAAAATATAGGCATGCTGATTCGCCGATTCAAATTCCTGCCATTACATGGTTTACAACTAGTGATGGGAAGTATAGTAAAAATATACCGCAAAGTACTAATGTTAGTTGCAACAGTATAATTAATAACTTTTACAGATTAATTTCATGTGTTTTGGAATATGTGGAATATATTAATAAATAAAAAGTTTACATTTAATACTTATAACAATATTCTCCGCCACTATCGCTTAGTACACTCTTACAATACTCATTTTAATACAATTGATATTATGGCCACTAGACCAAGTACCTATAAAAATCTATTACTTGAAGCAGGCAGCAGTTGAATGTTTTAGAACTCACCTCTTTTTTCAAAGTTTAAGTTTATATTTATGTTTCAACATTAAGTGTAGTGTAATCTTAAAAATGTATCATTTCCTTGTTTGCAAAACAATGCTCACTGTTTGTGTATCGGCACTCATGTGTTTTATGTGGACTACTTTGTTAATAAAATGTTCCTACTATTATGTAACGAATTTCTCAGTATTATGTCATCATTTCATCTTTTGTGTAGAATCACTGTGTCTTAAGTAGTTGTTGCCACTCTTTATTCACTATGTATTTATTAATCTGTGGTAATTGATGCTGGTGTAGAAATAGCACTTTTGTCATGTTATTTGTTAGCAAATATTGTTTTACGTTGTTTTTTTACCCAAATAAAAAAAAAAAATTAAAATAACTGTACCTACCGATATGAGTTGCAACAACTTAATTACGCACTCGTATATTACCCGTTATCTAAATCCCACTAGTAATGTCACAGCCCTAGTAACGCGTGACACTAATGAAAGAAAGGTTAAGCACTATTTTATTTACATTAGAAAGAAAGGGATGTACTGATAAACAAATGCATGGTTACGAATTCAGTCCAGCGTAATTTGAGCTTTGAATAAATTGATTCTTGACCATAATAATCTTGAATTTGGCTTTCCTAAGAAAAGTTATACCGTCTTTTTTTAAATCAAATAATTGACTACATTTCACACCATTTCGTTGTACAGGAAGCCATGTTTCGCCTCTTTCCTATGTTATTTAGGGATCAGTCCGCATGGAAATCATTAGGGGAGGCCTTAGTTCAGCAGTGGACATAATTAGACTGTAATGATGATGATGATGTATGTTATTTTGTAATAAACACGAGAGATGTGGACGGGTGGCGGATTTGGTCGATACTAAGAGAGATCACGCGATCGGTGTCTTGAGTAAGACGTATAAGTGTAACGTGTTGTCTGAAAGTATTTGCCTTGCGTAGTGTAGTAGGGTGTAGTGTGTTTGGTTGTGCAGTTTCGCGGTGGTGGCGAGCGGGTGCGCGTCGTGTCCGAAGCTGTCGTGCCTGGCGCCGGGGTGCGGCGCGGCGTTCTGCTACCACTGCAAGGCGGCGTGGCACCCCACGCAGACGTGCGACGCCGCGCGCCGCGCGCGACACCCGCACCCGCACCCGCCGCCCGCCCAGCCGCAGCCGCACGCACACCACCACGACCGCGACCACGGTCACTATACCGTTTTACATCTTTAATATATATTTTTCTGAGGCTATAAGCATAGATCGGATAATCGGATGCATATTTACCTAAAGTAAGTATGGAAAGCACTTCTTTATCGTAAAGATTTCGGAATGGATGCATTTAATGTTCGCACTACAAACGTAATTAAATGTGTTTTCATTACGTTTGTAGTCTTTTCTATTACAATATATGATTTGTATGTACAAGTAATGTACTTGAATGGAAAAAACCCGATATTTCGGGATGAATACCGTTAGCGTTTTGATTTTAAATATAATTGAATGCACACAATATCCATTATGATGTTCGAAGCTTAGTAGCTAGGTATTTTATAAAATAATAATAATAAAACATTTTTTTATTATTTTATAAATTAACACTATAATTTGATAGGTAGGTAACCCATTCGTAATTTGTTTTATATCCGATTAGTTCAAAATCCCTGTTTTTTTTCGAATCCCGACATTGAAAAAGACAATTCCGAAAAAAGAAGCCGTCTCCATATTTTCTTAGCTAAAAAATAAGTTTAGGTAAAAATGCATCCGATCTATGGTTATAAGTGTACAGGACGGTCTGAACGCTCACCTGATGGTAAGTGATACGCCAGACCATGACAGAGCGGCATTAAAGGAGACCAACAACTGATAGACAGTTATTATCATCCATCAATGCCGCACTGCGCCCGTCACCCGAGACAACAGATGTTAGGTCTCTTATACCCGGTAATTTCACTAGCTACAGTGCCCTCATCCCGAAACACAAAAGTGCATAACACTCCTGTTTCACGGGATGATATTTGGCACTGCGGTGGTACCTACCTAGACGACTCGGTATCGAGTCTACCACCTAGTCTACCATCTTTAATGCAATGTACAACACCGATTATACGGATTAATTGGGACCGCAACGAAAGTGTTTATCATCCCTTAAGTTGATGTCACCAGGCCGTGGATTTGAGGTTTAGTTTGAAAAATAATAATAAAGAAAATCGATCGGTCAAACATAGAATAAACTTTATTAAGTTTAGTTTAGTATCTTGCCTCAAGCTTTGAAAGAAAGAAAGAATGTATAAGAGCTTTGGGAATAGCCAAATGCTGAATAAGGTTGAGTTCGGTCCTTATAATTCTTAACGCTAAATTAATTGTGTACTTCTGTCCATATTCCATTTCTGCTTTCAACCATAACAGTTGAAATATATCTGGACTCGAGCGTGTTCAACTTGTTACAACAAAACAAACATTATGTGCTCGGTTTTAATTGTTTATATTAAACTTAGGACCTATTCGAATAATTGGCGATTCGGTTAATCGGCGTTCGGATAATCGGTGTTCTACTGTATTTAAATCGAGGGTTCGATGACGGCGGCCAGTGCGGTATGTTGACGATCGCACAAGTAAAGCAACTGTAGCAATGATTGAAAATCGAATGGGGACTAAGTCCTCCAACCTCCACATTTTACCACAGGACCACAAGACGCCGGGAGTGCTTTCACCCCCATGTGGTTGACTTTCCGGCAATTCGCATTAAGCGGTTCGCTGCATCTGTTTTGGTTCGCACTGTCGGGAGTGGAACGCCCTTCCTGCTTCTGTGTTTCCATAGGCTTATAACCTCGGTGTATTCAAGGCCAGAGTGAATAGATTTTCTGTGTTAATGTATACCATCATAGGCCTCGTCATCGCTTACCATCCATCAGGCGAGACTGAGGCCAAACGTAAACCCAACGAAAATAAAAAAAAGTTGATGTCACCAGGTAAGAGCAACTAGGAGTTTGATGGGGTTTTCAGGTTTAGACTGTCTTTATGGGGCGGCCCAAACGATGGTCTACCTTATGTCGTGTCCTGCTTGCCGTAACAAGTGTTCGCAGCAGGATTTGATTACAGCTGCCGACATCGTTGTCACTGTAGCAAACTTTTGGGCTTCTGTAGTTTAATAATTATTGTATTTGCCATCAATACGCTGAGTAAGAAAATATTTTAAATAAATGTGCCGTGTTCACTTTTCAGGCGACGTGAAGCCGTGCCCGCGGTGCTCGGTTCTGATCGTGAAGGTGGAAGACGGCTCGTGCAACCACATGGTGTGCTGCGTCTGCGGCGCAGAGTTCTGCTGGCTCTGCATGAAGGAGGTCTCAGATCTGCACTACTTGAGGTATGGGGAAATCCTTTTTTACCATCTTTGGAAGGACAGCAAGAGAATTCCACTAGGTGTTGTCTCCGGACTTATGATTTGCGAAAGCTGAAACTGAATCTTTAATATGAACTTTCACAAAACATTTCCAGAGATACGACCTTAAAAAAGCTTCAGTTCTTTCTTTTGAACGATCTAAAAGCAATTCTGGAACTTCAGGTATTTCATTTTTTTTCTGGGCGACATAAATCTGGGTATCATATTTTCAGAACTTATCTGCCTTAAGTTGAAGTATAAAGCATTTTCTGGATATGTACCCATGACTTCGTATTAAGCAATGATCTAAATTCCATCTAATTTTTAATAAGTTCAAATAAATAATTACATGTTTATGATAAGTGGGCTTCCCTAAATGTAATTGACTAAAAATAAATTATAATAGGGATGATGACATTTTTTTTCTGTTATTATATCGATGGGCCGCATAATAATGGAAACATTGGTAAAAAAATTACTCCGTTAACATTAATACTCACAGAGATTTTCCAATTCTAAAAACACATTAATAGACTTTCCCAAAAACGCTTCATACAAATGGCAACTTTGTATTGTTTGTGTTATGACGTCACGCATCAGTAATTAGTACGCATAGTTTGTGAATTTTGTACTACAACTATATTAAATGTTGCGTTTATTAAAACGGTTTCATAGCAAAAGTTGCTTTAAATTGTATGTGTTATCCTTTTGTTAACAAATTTTTGACAATTAATGTACTTTAAAAATGAACTTGCCCATCTAACTTGGAATACTTATAAAATTCATAAAACACGATTTTTCGAGCTGAGAGTCATATTTAACCCAGATTTGTAATAATATGAAATAGTTCTTACGATTTCAGGACCAAGTCATCATGCCATTTCCAAAACAATCAACACCAATTTATATTGTACTAGTACGGACCCCAGTCTGTCGCATAGAATAAGCAATTATTATAAATATGGCACCTGTATCCTCATATATATTTTTTTATTAATAATTCCATTTACATTTATATAAAACTTAATAAAAAAACAATATATCAACTAAGAAACCAAAATAAACTCAAATTAATAAACCCGCGCATTAACTACGGCAAGAGTAAGCACAGCAGTATAATGCACTACCATGCGATATTAAAGATTGTAAACTAAAATTATTGTAACATTCATATCTCATTGTAAATGAACTATAAGTTTGTTACCTTGCGAAAGGTCGTTGGTGGAAGCTGGATGAGAAAATCAAAGGGCCGGGATGTCAGGCGTGTCTGGCGCAAAATGGGGAGACCTATGTCCAGCAGTGGACTGCGATTGGGTTGAAGAGAGGGAAGTTTTGAGAAATAAATGTCTTGAAACGTATACAAACGTTGTTGCAGCCCGAGCGGGTGCACGTTCTGGGGCAAGAAGCCGTGGTCGCGCAAGAAGAAGCTGCTGTGGCAGCTGGGCACGCTGGCGGGCGCGCCGCTGGGCATCGCGGTGGTGGCGGGCGTGGCGCTGCCCGCGCTGCTGGTGGGGCTGCCGCTGTGGGCCGGCCGCCGCGCGCACCGCCGTCTGCGCCGCGCGCGCCCGCCGGCGCGCCGCCGTCGCCGCCGCCGTCGCCGCCGCCGTGAGTACCTACGCCGCCGCACGCCGTCTGCGCCGCGCCGCGCCCGCCCGCCGCGCGCCGCCGTCGCCGCCGCCGTCGCCGCCGCCGTGAGTACCTACCGCGCCGCACCGCCGTCTGCGCCGCGCCGCGCCGCCGCGCGCGCGCGCCGCGTCCGCGCCGCCGTGAGTACCTACCCGCCGCCGCACCGCCGTCTGCGCCGCGCCGCGCCCGCCGCCGGCGCGCCGCGTCGCCGCCGCCGTGAGTACCTACCCGCCGCGCACCGCCGTCTGCGCCGCGCCGCGCCCGCCGCGGCGCGCCGCGCCGCGCGTCGCCGCCGCCGTGAGTACCTACCCGCCGCCGC
This sequence comes from Leucinodes orbonalis, assembly GCA_019425675.1. Taxonomy (NCBI): domain Eukaryota; kingdom Metazoa; phylum Arthropoda; class Insecta; order Lepidoptera; family Crambidae; genus Leucinodes; species Leucinodes orbonalis. Next base: position 22,143 of record PQWD01001542.1, on the reverse strand, counting down.
ACCGCCGTCTGCGCCGCGCCGCGCCCGCCCGCCGGCGCGCCGCCGTCGCCGCCGTCGCCGCCGCCGTGAGTACCTACCCGCCGCCGCGCCGTCTGCGCCGCGCCGCGCCCGCCCGCGCGCCGCCGTCGCCGCCGCCGTCGCCGCGCCGTGAGTACCTACCCCGCCGCACCGCCGTCTGCGCCGCGCCGCCCGCCCGCGGCGCGCCGCCGTCGCCGCCGCCGTCGCCGCCGCCGTGAGTACCTACCGCCGCCGCACCGCCGTCTGCGCCGCGCCGCGCCCGCCCGCGGCGCGCCGTCGCCGCCGCGTCGCCGCCGTGAGTACCTACCCGCGCCGCACCGCGTCTGCGCCGCGCCGCGCCCGCCGCGGCGCGCCGCCGTCGCCGCCGCCGTGAGTACCTACCCGCCGCCGCACCGCCGTCTGCGCCGCGCGCGCGCCGGCGGCGCCGCGCGCCGCCGTCGCCGCCGCCGTGAGTACCTACCCGCCGCCGCACCGCCGTCTGCGCCGCGCCGCGCCCGCCGCCGGGCGCCGCCGTCGCCGCCGTCGCCGCCGCCGTGAGTACCTACCGCCGCCGCACCGCCGTCTGCGCCGCGCGCGCCGCGCCGGCGGCGGCGCCGCCGTGAGTACCTACCGCCGCCGCACGCCGTCGCGCCGGCGCCGCCGCGGCGCGCCGGCGCGCCGCCGTCGCCGCCGCCGTGTGAGTACCTACCCCCGCCGCACCGCCGTTCGCCGCGCGCCCGCCCGCCGGCGCGCCGCGCGCGCCGCCGTCGCCGCCGCCGTGAGTACCTACCCGCCGCCGCACCCGTCTGCCGCGCCGCGCCGCCCGCCGGCGCGCCGCCGTCGCCGCCGTCGCCGCCGCCGTGAGTACCTACCCGCCGCCGCACCGCCGTCTGCGCCGGCGCGCCCCCGCCGCCGGCGCGCCCCGTCGCCGCCGCTGAGTACCTACCCGCGCCGCACCGCCGTCTGCGCGCGCCGCGCCCGCCCGCCGCGCCGCGCGCCGCCGTCGCCGCCGCCGTCGCCGCCGCCGTGATACCTACCCGCCGCCGCACCGCCGTCTGCGCCGCCGCCGTGAGTACCTACCCGCAGCGGTGAGTCCGTAGCAGCCGCGGTGAGTGCGTAGCCGCAGCTGTAGCAGCCAGGCAACGCGCCGCCGTAGTCGCGGTGAGTCCGTAGCCGTAGCTGTGTCTGTCGCAGTGAGTCCGTAGCCGCAGCTATAACAGGCGCGGTGAGTCCGTAGCCGTAGCTATAGCAGCCGCGGTGAGTCCGTAGCCGCAGCTGTAGCAGCCACGGGAGTCCGTAGCCGCAGCTGTAGCAGCTGCAGGGAGTCCGTAGCCGCAGCTGTAGCAGCTGCAGGGAGTCCGTAGCTGCGGCTGTAACAGCCAGATGAAGTAACTAATATATAAGTAATCGATGCAGAACCACGCATTTTTTGTGCGGTAGTTAAAAAATAGTGAAGTATAAATAATACATAAAGAATATGATTTTTAACGTAGTAACATATCGTTCCAGTTGTTGGTGTCCCCGTTGGTGGCTGGCTTGGCGGTGGGTATCGGCGTGCCCATACTACTGTTCTACGTGTACGGCGTGGTGCCCGTGTCGCTTTGCCGGGCCGGGGTCTGCGCTAGATCCCCGGACAGAGAGGACCGCCGCCTTGATCCTAGCATTGGTGAGTACTCCTTACGGGACCAAAAGTACCACATCGAACCCTTAAGATCTTTTTTTAACCCATTGAATGGCGCTTTAAGCCGTCATTGGCTTGACTGCCAATGAGAAATTGAGTGACCAAAAGTACCCTTTATCCCATCTTTCTAAGTAATGTTTTTTGCGAAGTTGTAGACTTAAAATGACTCCTTTCAAATTGCCATATTGTTGAATTAAAAAAATTATACGTTAAATAAACAATATATCAATCGGAATTAAAGTAAATATCGACTTATCCCGTTTTACGATTACACTGGCAAATCTCTGCTTTTTGGATAAAATTTCTTTATTAAGACAGCTCTTGATCTAATATATATATAGATAGCAACAATTTTCTTGACAGGTGAACCGTATACTCCTTTGCTTTTTGTTCAATTTAAAAAGTAGTCGCAAAGTTATATGAGTATACTTATGATAAAGTTAGTGCTAAACGAGGATATGTATGTATAATGTGTGTTGTGCAGGCGAGGCGTCGCTGTCGGCGGGGTCCCAGCAGGCGGAGGTGCGCGCGGCGTCGCTGGCGGCGCTGGCGGGGTCGCTGGCGGGGGCCGACGCGTCCCCGCCCCCGCCCCCGCACCGCCTCGACGTCACGGCCGACGTGGCCGACGCCGCCAGCGCCGCCAGCTGGCCCGACGACCGGCCCTCCACCTCGGCGCGCTCGGCCCGCCTGCGCACCCTCTTCCTGTACGGCTCGGCCGCGCCCCCGCCCCCGCCGCCAGACCCCGAGGCGCCGCCCGTACCGCCGCACGCGCCGGGCGCCTTACTGCAGTTTGCCAGCGAGCGGGAGACGCGCGCCTCCTAGACCTCACCAGCGAGCGGGAGACGCGCGCCTCCTAGACCTCACCAGCGAGCGGGAGACGCGCGCCTCCTAGACCTCACCAGCGAGCGGGAGACGCGCGCCTCCTAGACCTCACAGCGAGCGGGAGACGCGGGCCTCCTAGACCTCACCAGCGAGGGAGACGCGCGCCTCCTAGACCTCACCAGCGAGCGGGAGACGCGCGCCTCCTAGACCTCACCAGCGAGCGGGAGACGCGCGCCTCCTAGACTGCAACAGCGAGCGGGAGACGCGTGCCTCCTAGACCTCACCAGCGAGCGGGAGACGCGCGCCTCCTAGACCTCACCAGCGAGCGGGAGACGCGCGCCTCCTAGACCTCACCAGCGAGCGGAGACGCGCGCCTCCTAGACTGCACCAGCGAGCGGGAGACGCGCGCCTCCTAGACCTCACCAGCGAGCGGGAGACGCGCGCCTCCTAGACCTCACCAGCGAGCGGGAGACGCGCGCCTCCTAGACCTCACCAGCGAGCGGGAGACGCGCGCCTCCTAGACCTCACCAGCGAGCGGGAGACGCGCGCCTCCTAGACCTCACCAGCGAGCGGGAGACGCGCGCCTCCTAGACTGAACAGCGAGCGGGAGACGCGCGCCTCCTAGACCTCACAGCGAGCGGGAGACGCGCGCCTCCTAGACCTCACCAGCGAGCGGGAGACGCGCGCCTCCTAGACTGCAACAGCGAGCGGGAGACGTGCGCCTCCTATCGTGAGGCGACTCATGAGACGATACACAAGACTAGGACCCGAAGCTGTACAAATCAATTATTGCGATCAATATATCGATCGCTGATCGCTTTAAATGGAGACTAAGACCCGACGCTGTACAATTTAAATATTGATCGCAATAAAGATACCCGACCCTCTTCAATAGATATTTTGATCGCAATACATGAAGGCTAAAAACCTGACGCTGTACAAGTGATACATTGATCGTAATGAATGACTAATGCAATAAATCTGAGTACTGTATGAGACACAATAAGTAAAGTATGCGAAAGACATGAGATGACGGAATGTAATTTCCATACATTTTAAAACTAAGCGATATTGTCTATGGAATTGCTTTGAAACTTACTACTTGTCTATGTATGCGATGCACAAAATTCGAAGGAAGTGCCCTAAATTGGTAATCCAAAAGTTTGTGTTAATGACTTAAATTATACACATTATAAAATATGTATACACAAACTTTTGAATAAGCCCTTATTAAATGTGAAACTTGTCTTTGCACCGTGTATGTGATTAACAGCTGATTAGGTGACATCACCGACTGTCATTTACATTTATGGACCGTTAGCGATGTTCTCCATGGAACCGCTCAGAAACATCACTTGACTATTGAAGACGACGCGTCGACGCCGATTGTGATTCACCAATAGTGGTCGATGCCAGGGTGAAGTGGGACTAAAGTACTTAATCCCATGCCCATTTCTCTATGTTGTAACTTAATATTAGTAGTTATGTTAAATGTAAAACGACTGATTTGATTGATTCAAAACGATTATTGTAATTTGGTATGCAACGAAGCCCGCGTGTACTGAGGGCGTGTGTGAGCGAGGTTCTTATGCAACCTTTGTGCCAATTATACGTGTGTATCGATGTGAGGCAAACACATGTTAGTTAAGTGACGACGCAGTGTTGCCACCTTGGCCCTTTTGTGGATAGATTTAGCACTTTTTAGTATAGGTGAACTCTTTTTTTTACGATTTAGCCCGAAAAGAGCAATCTCTAGCTCTTCTTCACTATTTTGAAAATACCACCAAGTTATGAAGATTTCAACATGCAACAAGTACTTTTTTGCTATTTCATCGGTCATGATGGCGTTTTTTTTAAACGCTTCATGACATGATTATTTCAGCATTTTTAGAACAGAAAATCTATTAATGCTCAATCTAGCCCTTTATAACTTCTCAAAAAGAACTTTTCTAAAACTAAGGTGGCAACACTGTGACGACGGCCCCAACGGACGTCGACAGCCCCGCTACGATAGAAGCTTCGCGCTTACAGTGCAGTGTTACTCTATCCGATATTTGTGATACTTTGAATAATAATTACTATTAATGATCTAAATTATTTAATTTTTCACGTTTGTAGGCAAAGTAAATGTTAAGCGATAATTATTATGTTATGTGAATTATATAAAATGTAAACTATGATTAAAATGTGATTAAATCTACTATTCTTTTATTTTATTTATTCTTAAACATAAGGTACCTATAGTTTGCCACAGTCTGCACATCCCAAAATGGTAAAATGTAGGCAACTATGATACATTGATTAATTATGAAAGCTACTAAATAATATAATAAAAAAAAACTGTTGTAGTGTTTTAATATTTTATTGAATTCTCAATTTTGTAGAACCCACATTTTATATATTCAGTAGGCTCTCATTCATTCATTACCTACAAAAATATTTTATGGATTTTTTTATATTTGAACATATGTATGTACATTTATTTGAATAGATTTTATACATGGACTGGAAAGAGCAAATTCAGTAAGAAAAGGTCTTATAAATTTTAATGTGAGATATATACTGTGCAAGTTTTATAAGAAATATATTCCAAGTCAAATTCTTATTTGAATCATTATGCTGAATCTTTCGTATCTATGTAAGCTGTAAGACTGTTTTCCAATAACTAATAACAATATACAAGATTTATGATTGTTGTGCTCATTGTCTTTGATCTTTCCATCCTGTACAATAAAAATTGCCAGAATAATTTAAATCTACGAGAGTCACAGCTATTAGGCGATACATTCCTAATTATGTACAATACCTTAAACATTGTCTTATGTAGACAATTTGTATTAGGAAAACATACTGGTAAAATGAAATTTACAGATTAAGCAGTTATTATTTCGAGAAGCACAACAAATGTAGGTAATACCAACCCAACTTCGAACAGATGTTACTATTTAAACGGTAATATCTATGACCAAAAACTAATATAAATAAGCTTTGTTTAAAGCACGAACATGTAAGGACCACTTACAGCGATTTAGCTTACTAACAGTGACGTAATACTCTATTGTAATTCAATATTTCTTAAAATTTTGGAAATGAGAGGATAACATAAAGTAGACGTATTTCCAGTATTTCTACGTGATAAATATAATTTAAAATCTATTTAGTCAGGAACAGAGTACACTTTTCATTTGAAGCAAAGCATTATTATATTAAAGCGCGTTTTTTAAAGATACGAGTGGATATTTTGTAGATTCGACTTTTGTCGCCAGTGAAAAGATTTATACCTACAGCGCATAACAATCTTAGTGTTTACAAACATGGAATAAGTGGAATACACCTCAGTATTTTCTAGATATATATTTTTATACCTACAATTTTTTTATCAATTATGATAACTAACACTTAATAATTCTTTAATTAACGGAATATTCAAATTACGGAATGCAATATTGTCATTTCACAAACACGCTCAACGCAAACTCCTAACTGTAGCGACCAAACACTATTACATATTGATAATACTATTATACATTGATCATTCCTAACATATTGATTACCTCATTGTTGAAAGCTGATAAAGTATTGGGCTAGGCTAGGTAATGACTTTACCTTTTTGAAGACTGAATAATTAAGATAACAGACACAATAATAATAAATATTACTAATAGCTCAACTGTTTAATAGTTTAGTTGATGGTTTTACTATAAATAGCTTATGATGTATCACATTCGCTTAATATCTAATAAATATGCATCTTATTAACAAATATTTACAAGCTAAAACCTTCATTTGGTATTGCTATTTTTGGATAAGTATAGGTATAGAATTGGCCACTAACGTTTCAAATTCATCTATTTTAAAGAAATTTGAATATTCTGGGCTAACTGATTATAAATTTGTAAAAATATTGGACAGAGTCGACAATACTAAATAAAGAATTATTTACATTACATTGTCTCTCAAGGTTAATAGGTTGAAGAGGTCTCCCCAATATTTACATGAATAGTTTTATTTTTTCATGTGACAAAATATGATTTTAAAAATATTTTTGAATATTTAGGCCAAATGCTACTCTTATAATGCTTAATAAAAAAAAAAATCAAAGAAGTTAAGTTCTCCTTCAAAGTCTTCCAGATCTTGTTGTAAAGACTTTCGACAATCATTATAATCATTGTAAATATATTGTTTTTTACAATCAACCAGAAAAGATTACAAGCCACAGCTTTAAAATATGTTAAAATAAGTCGTCGAACGGTGGCTCATTGGTGTGGACTGTTGCCTTCCGATCTGGAGGGCGCAGTTACAAATCCCGACACGTACCAATGTGTTCTCGAATTTTCAAGAACATATGTACGTTATCTGACGGATTCTGGCGATTTTTCGGCGAATAAAAACATCGCGAGGAAACCTGCGCACGCCTACGAGGACATTCAAGGTGCGTGAAGTCGGCCAATCCGCACTGGGCCCGTGTGGACGACTAAGGCCTATACAACCTTTAAGGGTAGGCTCGTGCCCCTCAGCGGGGACGTTTAATGAGATGATTATGATGAAAACAAGTATAACAAATTACCCTGATTAATTCTACGTTAAAATAATTGCCCCATCACGGGTCCTATGGTATTACATAATATTGGAAGGAATTAGTCTTTAATCTTAATCTAGAAGAAATATTAATAACTAATGTGTGCTTTCCATTTTTAAGCAATAATGTTTAGTCCATATTTTATAATGGTTACTATAATCGTAATTTAAATTATGAGTTTGATAAAAATAAAAAAATACTTTATATATGTTATGATGAGTGTTATGACATAGATTTCAAGTTTTTAACATATAGGTAACATTATTTTAAAAATAAGATAATATCTATATTTTCAGTTCATTAACACATGGTATAATTAATAAACAACTTACTTTAATAAATGTACATACCTAAATAGGAATGTCCTTTGTTAACAAAATAAATGTAAAATCGCTAAAAAGATAGCAACTTTTACCCACTGCCTGCTGTTTTAATATTATATATCGCCAAATTTCTCCGCAATGCATTACGCTACGCATTAAAGTAAAAAAAGTGATTAAAAGTAAAAAAAAGATGTAAAGCCACTTAGGGACAAAATATTCAGCAATGAACGGGCGGATATCTATACGTTTTTTGTTAATACATAAATAGATAAACCGAGACCAATACAAACATACATGATCATGCACCCACATGTTTGTATTGCCTGGGTATTCAACCCAAAACACCTAGTGTAATAGCCGACTGCTCAAGTATCACACATTTAAACTACATACATAAAAAAATATTAATACAACTGAAAGTCGTAAGTGGTGGAACCGTCACGCCAAGTAGGCTCATCAGCGACTTTAGCTCGGCACAGCGGGCACGTATGCTCTCGGTCCAGCCAAGCGGAGATGCACAGCTCGCAGAAGATGTGACTGCATCCGAGTCGTACCGGCGTCGTGTAGTCGTCGTGGCAGATAGGGCACGAGTCGCCCGCCGCCAGCAGCTGCTCGCACGTCGGCTTCGTGCCAAGATTCTGGTACACGTTACAATCTCCATTACAATGGGATCATGAAAGTTGCTACTGTAGAAATTTAATACATACTATTATAGACATCTACTGGGGAACCAAAGCAACAAATTTAATGATTGGGGGATTGACTGTTTCAATTCATAAAGAGATTAGGTCATAAACCTTGCTGCTTCAGAGAAGGTTGGTAAGTTAAAGTAGGTTGGATTGTTAAATATTTTTTTATGATATGAAGTAAAGGGGCTGGTGTTAAGCACTTCTATTTTATGGGGCGCTATCTAACACTGCGGTGGTACTTCCCTAGACTACTCAGTACCGAGTTTAACACTTAGTAATGAGATGGATTCTTGAGCAGATAAGTTATCTAAAGTCGCTATACATTATTAGTATCAGGTATTAAGTGGGAAGCATTAATATTAGTCATGTAAGGTACTTTTGTTTGGGATCTGTGGAGCGGGGCGAGGGACGCCACTCGCTAAATAAACGATTAACCATACGGCACGCATTTTATTTATCAGTTAATGTGATGATGTGGTGTTTCTTAATTCTGATAATTTAAATTCTAAATTTGAACAATAAAAGGATTGTGAAACTACTAAGCGCACACCTGAGCTTGGTCCACATGGAGTAGTATAAACAATAGCACTTATAGTCGACGCTGTGACCTATCACGCCCTTCACCCTTTTCCAGTACCTACCACAAAAAGTTTGCCCGAAAGGCCTGTCCTATCTAGTAACCGGAGATTCTACCCGAAAAAAGATAGTTCACATGAAAAATAAATAATTAAAACAAATATTCACTGACATTCACACAATGCCATCTAGCATCAAGTTAAGCGTGAAGATTGTATATACTTTTGTTTTCTAAATATATACATAATAAACATTGAAAACAAATAAGATCAATAAGTTTGAATTCTAAATAACTTATACAATAAACATAAATAAATGGTCTTATATCAGTAAACTTAGCCAATTCTAATATCAGTTAAATTGGTCAATTTGTTTTGAAATAGAAAAATATGATGACTTTATATTATAATCAAGAAGATAGTGTGAGTAACTCACCACACTCTGCAACAGTGTCCAGGTTGCATTTTTGAACAACCGCAACCTCACCCAAACTTCAACAATCTTTGCTATCACATACAGAGACGTGAGGAACATTCCCAACATTTTCTCAGATCCTTCATATGACTGCATCAAGAAGAAGATCCAAGGCTGAATAGCAAGTAGAGAGCGGTACAACTGTGACACTGCTTCAATGAACAAATAAACTTTGCCCTGAAAACAAAAATAAATGTTAATAAATTTAGAATTCTACCTCAAACATTAGAAACCTATATACGAAATACAACTTAGCAACATAAAGATAAATATACTCTTAATGTGTGACTTAATTATTGTGTGATATGAATATGCTAAATTCAATAATCAAGAAATATAAAAACCATCCATTAAATAAAATTAATTACTTAAATAATTTGATATGCTCACCCTTTTTTGTAAAGGCAGCACAAATGTCGGTAACATGGTCACCATAATCTTAATGTCTACAGTGATGATTTTTACAATGAGGTCTGTCAACACAACCAGCCAAAGCAGTTCCCAAACGTCGATAGGGTCAGCATAGCCGGGGAACATGACAACATTGGGCAGAAGTCTATCATGTCCAAATAGATAGTTAACAATAACTATACAGGAGACTGTGAACACTAACTCACAAACTAAAGCTACAAGGCTTTGGTTCATTTGTTTTCCATGCTCCCTGAAATCAAAATATTAGAATACAAGAGAGTTCAATCTAGTCACCTAATGGCTAGTTCATGCCATAGACATAGATAAAGTTATAAAAGAATTATATTTAAAAATTATATTTACCTCCTCACAAGACTATTAGCATGTGAAAATGTACAAAATAATATGATAAATGTGAAGAGGCCTTCTCTGCTGTCATACAAAAACTTAAAGAAAAGTAAAACATAAAATGGTGCATAACGGATTAACAGGTTTAATGTTGCTCGCACATCCACCACCTGCAAATACAATAACTCAATGAAATATATTATAAGCAAGCTGCAAAAGCAACCTTTTGTGACAAGTAGACTTTTTGCAAATAATTCATACATTGTAATAGCCAAGTAGTATTGATCAAAATACACTTTTCATCAAACTAAAACAATATTTCAATGCACATGCCTAAAATTATTTAATCCCTAAAATAGATTTCACTCAATACACAAAACATATCTGACCTGTTGTGTGCCATCATCGCTTTGACTATCATTATCTGCATTATCATGAATATTGTTATTGTTGGCAGGGTTGACTGACACATTGATTTCCGGGTGCTCTGGCCCATGTTCAGAGAGGTTTGACTCATTGGATGTACTGTTGCTCACAGCATGACTGGCTGCTGTGGTCCTTTGTGTGGGTGAGGTGCCCCTATCATTAATAACATATGTTTGAGACCCCGGACCTAAGTTTACATGGGCAATAGAACTCTGTGGGCGTTGCACGCTTCCTTCTCCAATTTGATGAGTGCCCGGAGTGTTTCTTGGCAACCATGTTGGTAGTGATAGCCTAGCGTTATTGCCCTAGAAAAACAAAATTATGATAATTTATAAAACAACTCATAGAATGATAAGACAAAATAATGTGTTGTAGTATATTATTGAGTACTTACCATACGTGCGTGTTCAACGAGCGGTCTTATCTCTCTAAAAACACTGTTGAGACGATCACCGAATCCTAAGTTATTTCTATTTGCAGGCACAGGTCTTGGAACAGAGTCCAATCTGTGCAGTGGATGTAATGGTCTTGGTGGGCTGTCCGCAGGAGGATCATCGTCGATATCCAGATTCACTTGATTAGTTTGAGCCATAGCTCAAACGTACACTAAAATTTTATATCGACAGATCAAAATATGATATTAATAAGAAACAACCATTTCCAAAATATTTATGAATGAATGCCATGAACAGAGGTCAAATTTTGACAGTAAAATGACATTTAACGTAGCGTTCGAAAACAGCATATCCTGATTTTCTTAAGCAAGCGTTACATTAATAATAATTGTTATTCAAGTTTGTTATCACTAAAACCAATTTACACATACTAACCAACTAAGTAGGTATTTGTTTCCTTTGTGTTGTTTACATTACTCCAAGGTTGAATGGATAAAATACTTTACTTAGAAACTGACATTTATGTTAACAAGGCTCTCCTTGTTCAAGCAAACCCTTCTTTCATATACTTTATTATCATTGCAGAAACCTTAATTATATTAAAACGTCGATTTCTGGTCTAAGCCAACACGACATACCCACCCATGGTACATCCAACTCAAAAAATGAGGCTATGGCGATTAACAGACGTGTTGCCCACCAGTGATGCAGGCAATTTCAAGTCTCTCAAATTCAAGAACCTGATCTAACAAGTTGAATAAATATAGGATAATAAAGTTATGAAACGGGCTCGTTTCGACCATATACGCAGAACAGGGGCCAAACTAGCTTCGTACCCGTCTGAGAGTAAAGCGTTCTGGTCTCTGGCGAAACGGCTACAGGATCACATGTGTGGATTTGTTATGCCGTGAGTTAAAATTCACCAGAAGGAGGTGCTCAAAATACTTCGTGGTCTTGATGTGGGCAAAGCCAGTGGCCATGACCGAATTCCAACAATTATTCTGAGCAGTTCCTCAGTTGTCTTCAATTTTTAACCCACCTATTTCGCCTCTCTATTCGCACTGGAGTTGTTCCAAAGAATTGGGAGCTGGCTAACGTTCAGCCTGTACCCAAGAAGGGAAGTCGCACCGACTCCGTAATCTTTTAGATTATGGAGGTAATTTCGATGTTATCAACGATCGGTCGATGGCATACTTAGAGCACAACGATCACCTCAGCGATGAGCAGTACGGATTTCGTAAGCAGCGTTCGACTGGGAATCACCTAGTGTATGCCACTCACCTATGGGGCCTTGGACAAGTCTAGTGAAGTAATTGCAGTTTCACTGGACATTTTGAAGGCGGTGACCGGGTTTGGCAAGATGGCCTAATTGCTAAGCTTCCAGCCTACGATACCCAGCTCAACTGTGTACTTGGATATCGGACTTTCTGAGGGAACGGCGAATTATTTGCTGGTTAATGCTGGTGTACCCCCGGGGTCTGTTCTCTCTGCAAAATTGTTCCTAATTCACATTTACGATATGCGCCAGCCCGGCATTTTAGGGTATGCATTTTAGAGTACGTGATATATAGAGAGATACTTATCCAGTGCAAGAGCGTCCAAAGCTGAAATCGGTGCTCAAAGAGCAAGAGACAATGATCCTTTGATCCAACCTGTGGCCGATAGGGGCGATGCCAATTAAGTTAGGTTTAATGAATTGAAGACCCAGGCGTGTCTGTTCTCAGTTAAGAGGATCCCGTTTAACTTGGCTCCCAATTTCCGTGATGCACCTGTAGAGATCTCTCAAAAACTTAGTCTACTTGGTATGGAGATTTCGTCAAAACTCAACTTTTGGGGTTACATAGAACCCAGGGCCAAGATTGCGTCGAGGAAACTTGGTATACTTTCCAAAGTTCGCAAATACTTTCACCTAAACAGCTTTGTGATTTGATTTCACCCCAGCTTGCCCCAGTGTGGCTAAGATCAACGGGCAAGAAGACTGATCGGTGATGAGTCTATTGCCGGAAGGCTACAAAGTCTTGAACATGACCGTTTAATATCGTGTCTGCCCGTCTTCTACAGGTTGCATTTTGGAGAGTGTGCGTTGGAATTGCACAATTTGTTTCCTCCAGCGCCATTTCTTCATCGGACAACTCGTCGTAGGGAGGGGTTCCACCCCTTTGTTGTCGATGTACCACCCATTCGTACTAAAAAGTTCGGCTCTTCATTCATCGTCCGAACTGCAAAGCTGTGATATGACCTTCCTGCGTCTGTATTTCCCGATACATACAATTTAGGGGTTTTAAGGCAAGAGTAAAAAGGCATTATTTGTTTGTGCGTCATACACCTTAGGCTGCACCGTCACTTTCCATCAGGTGAGATGGCAGTTAAACGCTTTCAAATAAAAAATATGAGTAACGCGTTTTATTAAATATGTGCCTCTTTATCTAACTAATAACAACTTTAAGCAACTTCTGTCACCCGGTCCGTGATCTGAGCATTGGTTTAGAACCTTTGACCACTGCGAGATCCGGCGGTAGTGAGTTCGAATCAAACAGGGAAACCGCATTGTGAAAGTCACTTTGTAACTTAGCTGTTAGGCTCAATCGCCCGATTACCCAAAAAGAGGTTAAGTACGCAGGTAAGCTGTTGGTTGGCACAGCGCCTACATAATTTTTGGATAGTAGTCGCGAACGTCCCCCAATCTGCATTGCGCCCGGATGGCGGGTATGGCTCAATGATTTTGATGATAAACAGAATTTTAAGCAAATAGATTTAATACAACAGGGAATAGGAAAAAATATGTAAGTACAATACAAAAGATTTTATTTTTATGGTAACTACATAAAAATAAAAGAATAGTTTTTACTGATTAGTAATTTATTTTTCATTTAAATAATAGTCAATAGACCGCAATGCCTCTAGCCTTTGATACGATGAGCAATAATAACCTACGTAGGGCAGTAACACGCACATACTATAAGTACGACGTAGTTATACCATAAATTCAGTCTTTGAATAGGCTTCATCTCGACACGATCACGCAGGTGTCTCCATAGAATCCAATCGTTGTAAGTAAAGACGATTAATTAACACACGGCTAAATGTATTTTGTGCACCAAATATACTGAAATAAACATTACACTACACACGAAACTGGACTGTTTTCATGATAAACAGATAAATATTGGTTTACTTTGAATTCATCACGCCGTTGGCACATATTTTCACACAGAACTAATATCAGTGTCTGGCTTTAAAGCGAGTACTCCTTGCCCATGAAGGTCTCTTACGGCTTCCAACAAGCGTCTTTCAGCCCTGGGTTCACCGAGAGCTACGTCGACGCTGCCAGCACACAGCAAAAGGGCTCGAAGAGCTGCACGCGGCCAATCTGGTTTCAAACCGCGTCTTACAACAGAGCCTGCCGCTGCCGCCCCTAATCTCGAACATTCTAACTCTAAACAATCCCCGTAGTCTTCTATCAAAGAATCTCCCACCGTTCTTCTCAATTCTGGAGATAAAGATGATAGCAACAATAATGCGACATCATCCATAGGTCTACCCAAGGACACCATTTGCCAGTCTAAAGCTATACATTCACTAATTCCATCTTTCTCACGAAATTGAAGGTTTCCGCTCCAGAAGTCAGCATGTGCCAGAGGTGCCGGTTCCGCCGGTCGCAAGAGTGTTCCCAGTAACGAAGGAGCCCGGGCAACTAACGCTGATACAGCCGATGCCTCTTCCACGCAGTCGGTCCTGCCTCTCAAGAACGCTTCGAGCTGGGGTAGACCTCGTCTAACAAGTCTTAAGTACCCAGCGGCTGCTCTTTCGCAGGGGAATAGGAAATCGAATCTTTGATCCAGTGGTCCTTCCCTCTCGCGTAATGCGAGCGACAGGGCATGGAGTCGCGCTGCGGCATGTAATGCTGCTCTTGCACGGCCCTCCGTGAGTCCTTCGGCAAAGTCTGCCGACTCGAAGCCATCTGCAGTCACGTCTTCTAAAACAAGTTCACTGTCGCCGCCGATCTCATCTGCAAATAAGTTTTCAATCAATCAACCATTTATTGCTATTCCACAATGGTTATAAGTTGACAATTCTATTTATATTGGTAGGTACATTATGGACCCTGTCGGGCACAGCAACTTAGGAGAGAGGAGGGCATTTCACACTTTTACGATTAATTTGTTGATTTAAGTGTCAATTTAATATTAATTTTCTTTTGTTTACTACAAATAAATGCATCGTAATAATATGAATCGACGCTTCGCTATCAGATTTGTTTAAACTTACAGTCAAGCTATACAAAACTATTACTTAATGAAAATGTATTATTTTATGAAAGAAACTGCTGTTCAGAAGGTTCGTATATTACCTACACTAATAATTGGTCAGATGTCACTATTAACCCTTTAACCGCCAGGACTCCAGACACAATAGAAAATCAATTGTTTCTATTGTATATATTCAGCGGCGGTTAAAAGGTTCAGGGGTCCCAGTACATATACATTTGTATTTAGGAACCAAGCCAGCCTCAGCCAAGTGATCATGGCGCATATGTACAGACATTCGAGGAATATATAATGCAGCTTGTCGTAGGAAGTATACAAAGTCACTAGAATTAGTATTATGTACGTCGGTACAAAGGAATGACCAATTAAAAAGAAAAGTGTTAAGTGCTCGATGGTCGCGCTCGGGATGCCATTAATAAATAGGTTGACCATAGTATAGTCTATTGTACAATGTATTATTTGTACATTGCGAAATATTCCTGAAAATAGGTCACTTTGATTTTTAAAGCTTGTGGAAGACTAAGAATTTATCAATTTACTGAGAAATTTATAATAATTCATAAGAATGCCATGCTACGAGTGTAGGTATGTCTAGAAATTCTTTTTTCGCGTCGCTTTGGAATATTAACCTTGAAAAAGAGTAAAAATAAGTTTGCATGTCAATGCCTGTTGTACTATATGAACGTCCTAAAAGTCCTCATGATAATAACGTTCAATTTAAAATCATCTAATGCTTAATCAAAGGAAACGTTATATATTTTTGTATATTTACTAACATAAACATTGAAGCGATTTATTTTTCTGAGTACTGGTATAGATCGCAGATGGCCTTTAAAGCTCTAGCTAGCTGACAAGTGGCGAGCGCGGTTGACTCTCAGCCATAAAAGAAAGAAAGAAAACTAAAAAGAGCCGTCTCTTAGGTACTCCCCAAAGCTGATATGTTAATGTTAGGTTCTGTGCGTAGTGTTATGTTAAGCAGTAGTGTATTGTTAATTAATAGGTGTCGTGTGCCTTCTTCTTTCTTTTTCTTCTTCTGGTATCCGCAAAATACCAGTAGTAGCCTCGGAGGAATTCCTCCGAGGTAGTAGCGTACCGTAGCACATCACCTTTTGTTACGGTATTTCGCTGAGTGGAGACCATTTGGTGCCTAATTTTATTGTTTGTTAATATTTTGTTAGTCTCAAGTTGGTTTTTATTATACCAAACAAATGTTAATCTATTCTATTTTCATTACGTAAACGAGTATTTACTAGACTACCTAGATCTCCCCATAATGCCATAAGTCTATGTGCTAGTCTCACTGCAAGACGTCGTTTAGTTCTCGTGCTATTCTTAAAACGGCAAAGGTCACCACCAGGCTGGCCAGCAGCAGTTACCTAATTATCGATTAAAAAAAGAATTCCTATAAGAAGAAAAATATAACAGACTAACAAGTCAGTGTGATGTAATTCTGAAATAATGGATAGCTATGGAAGGCAAATCAGTAGTTTTTCCGTACTATTTCTTCGAGAGCACGTTTTCGTTGAGCGCAGATGGCCTACGCAACTTCAACGTGAAATGTGACGTTTATTTCATCAATATTATTTTCTAGCAAATATTCAGTTATGTTATACAAACCTGGCAACCTCGCCTTTATACATTTAGGTATGGGGAGACCCGCATCTGGCCCTAACGCCTCCTCGGCCAATTTGTTCAACGCCGGCGCCAACTCCGTGTAAAAGAGGATCTCTCTCGTATCGAACTGAGCTTCAGCAACGAACAGCCTGCCGAAAGGGTCACGTGGGGGCAGTTTGACAACCAGAGGTAGTGCTTGACGTTCGCCGTTGGTTTCGTAGCGAATGGTCACGGCTAACACCCTGCTTAGAGCACCCGCTACTCCGGCGCGAGATTCAACACGAACCTGGCAAGAATAACATGATTTTGACATACTTATGGATTTTATAATTACTTACATGTAACATGACATTTTGGGAAACTGTATTTATCACAAATTGTAACTAAATAATGTTTTCTTTAAAGAAAAAAGTTAATATAACTAAAGCTAGGCTATGCAAGACTGGTTTAAGACGAGATGAAATAAGTGAGATTAAAATTTGAATTAGGTGGTTTCAAATTTTTATGTAATTGAATTGGTCACTGTAATTATTTTAAAGAATGATAAATAGGTTAGTATAATTAAGAACGTCATAACTTAGTAAACATACTAACCTGTCAGCCGATTTATTTTAAAGAAATTGAAATCGAATTATAAGTATCATGAAATTTGTAAAGTACCTACCTTCAGATCTTAATAGACAATATTAGTATAATATGATCAATGCTGGTAAGGTAAATAAATATGAAATAACGAAAGTGAAACCTCATTAGCATCGACCACACCGCTCCAGACAGCAGCTCCCGCGCCCACTCCTCGGTGAGTGCCGCATTCGGCGTCGGGCTCCGGCACCGCCTCGCAGTCCGACTCCTCGCTGCGCTGTCGGTGCTTCGCACAGGCGCTCTCTGTTCCCCGGTTGCTCATTGCGACAACCACTAACGTTATGTGCGTACACCCGACTATTGTAAACCTGCTCAACATTTTATGAAAGCTTAATCATGCGATGGGCACTAATTGCACCGTCTAACTCGGGACTAAACCATTAAATATGCTCCAAGGAATGTAGCGACAGGGTGGCCCGGCCGCGGTTTCGCGCATGCGCGTTCTCCTTCAATTATTCATCGGAGCTCCCGTGACGTGTCACCGCGGTCAATCATGAAGTCCCAACGTGATCTATGCGCTGTAATATGTTATTGAGACGGGTTATGCTTTTTGTGGGTTGCTGTATATCACCTACCTATTGTACAATATTTTTCGCCCTCTAACTTAGATAAACAAACTATTGTTCATCTAAGATCTAAGCCAACTAACTATGAAACTTAGTTTACTTACTTGTGTAAACCACATCATTTTAGTATATTAATGGGTAAGTATTTTGTATAATAATATATCTCAGAGTAATCAAACTTACTCAGAGTTAATAAGTACGTTAGTATTATTTATCAGCTGGCCGTAGAATTCATTATTTATTAGCCAATAACGATTAAATATCAAAAATATAGTAAAATTACTAAAAATTAAGTAGTAGTCATATATATGAATAGCATACTACTGCTTTCGGCTGGGCAAACATTTCTCTTAGAAAGTAAGAATATTCATATGTACACTTTCATGAAATTAAATTGGGTCTATCAAACACAATAGGAAAAATGTTGACGTAGTCCATTCGTAGAATACATAATTAAACAATTAGATTTTTATTGATTTTTATAAGCCTATATAAGATTGTGACTACGGCTATGCCGGTGTTTAAATACCCTACCCGTTAGACTTGTACACATTTTATGGAAGCTTCTCCTTAAGTTGGTTTTACATGTTATTATGTGTTAATTATACTTACAAAGCTATAGTATAGTTTGTCCAGAGGTTTGTCTACAGAAACATACTACTATTTTAAGGATAAAACGTTACGTACTTCATAGGCATTATTAAATAGGATCTTTGTTATGTATTCCTAGACCAAACACATGGGAATCTGATGTGACACTTGTTTCCTTGCTTGTGTCAGCTTATTTGACATTAATAAATCAGCTGGTTTCTTCATGTCTGTTGTTCTATTTCGAATGGTTTCCTTTATAATATAAACTAAAGCAGAATCACGAAATATAATCTAATAATTACTAAAATGAATAAAAAAAAATCTAAACGTAAAAGATCTTCATCGGCCGATAGTTCAAGTTCCAGTAGTTCAGATTCGTCCCGAGAAAAGGAAAAGATTCGAAAGCTTAAGAAGAAACTTAAAAAAGAACAAAAAAAGACAGAAAAGGCTTTAAAAAAGAAACTGAAAGAAGAGAGAAGGAGGCTAAAGAAAAAGAGAAGAAGTACTAGTGAAAGTTGTAGTAGAGACGAAGTTATTAAAGGAGAAGCGTCGGCAGATATACCCTTGGGTATGTCGAGTGTCACCAACAAATTTTGTTTTTAATGTTTTCGAAATAACGTACTTAATGAATATTTGTTGAAATTTTCTAATCTTTTTGCTTACAGAATTAATGGAGAAATCCAAAGCAATGGCTCCTATGACCAAAGAGGAGTGGGAGAAAAGGCAGAGTGTTGTAAGACGAGTTTTGGATGAAGAGACAGGAAGATACAGGTTATCCTATTATTCTAGTTCCGAGGTATTCTTAAGTATCACAAAAGCCCTTGTTAGTGTGTTGATGATTAAATCTTTGCAATATAATTTTAAACATTTACTTTTAATTTTTACCCCTCAAGATATATTTATGCTGAGACAATAGAAATCTATTGTCAGATATCAGCTTCTGACATTCATGGCTTGAGAAAATATTTTATTTTTATATTCAGATATAAATGTCTATCAACCCTTGCCTCTCAGTGGTATCTTGTTTTCAGGCTTATAAAAGGTGATGGAGAGGTGTTAGAAGAAATTGTCTCTAGAGACCGCCACAAGAGTATCAACAAACAGGCCACCCAGGCTGATGGTGCCTTTTTCCAATCACAAACTGTTGACAAAAAACATTAATGTACCTTTACAGATAGATGACCTTTAGCTCATTCAAAGTTTACTAGTTCCTTTTTTTATATTTAAGCACTTCAAAGCACATAGGTATAATAACAAACACATGTTATATTTTTATTACACTGTTTCACAAAAGAAAAATATTATCCTCTTGATAATATCTAAAATAAATATTTGAATGTTCAACTTTTTTTCTAATACCATACCAGAAGTAAGTAATATGACACAAAAGATTCTCAAGAATATTTAAAACATAATATGTTCTGCAAATTGCCAAAAGTGGCTTTGGATATACCTCAAAAAATATAAACTTAACAGATAGGTTTACAAAAATTTGTTCACTGAAAAATAATAAAACAATTTGCCGATAAATTGTGATCTTTTAATGAAATAAGTTATTAAGTAATGCTATGAACAAGGATAAAGTTTTCAATTGTATATCTCATAATTCATCTTTGGTAGGTTTTGATTCCTCAGTTGACTCTTGACTCTTTGTGTCTTCACTGTTTATTTCTTTAGATGTTGTTCCTGAAGCATCTTCCAAGTGTTCATTGACTAATGATATTAGGCTTTCAAGTGGTCGGCTGCCATGTTCTATACTTATAATTTTCTTGTTCTTGTACAAGATTAATGTAGGAAGTCCATTTATCTTAAATAAAGAAATTTTAGGTTATTTTTCTAAAGCTGTGATGATAATATTTATTTTGTAAATAATTAATATAATATTACCTTTTCTGTTTCACATATTGGTTTGGAACGCACACAGTCAACATCAGCTATGATAACTCTACTTTCATTTTGGAATTTCTCACCAAGTTTTAACCATAGTGGACCTAGTTGCATGCAGTGTGCACACCTGTTGATTTAAAAAATAATTTATTAAATGAGGGTGTTATGAATTAAACAATAAAAATATATTATTAAAATGATAATATACCAAGGGGCAAAGTAGTTCACAAAAACTAAGTCCTTTTCTAAGAATGTTTCAAATGTTTCCTCAGAAATTCTGGCAACAGGTAGAGCTTTCTTCTTCTTCATAAACTTCTCAGGATCATGGTTTTCAGCTAGCACCATTTTCTCTACATAGGACCTTAGTTCCTCAAGTGTTTTTGCTTCAGCTACACCCATCTATAAAGTTTTTTTTCACATTATTGCTGATTTGATTTCTGTGCACTATTCATATAAATAAATTTACACAGTGCAATTATTTTTACTACGGTCATACAATATAATATATATATCTGTAACTGGCTGTTGCAGCACAGTCAAATCATTGGGGACTTATAGAATGTTTACATTATAATGCAACACAATGATTATGTATTATTCTATAAGACTAAATGGTTTTTATGCTATATATGGAGCATTTTTTCAAAATTATTATTGGTAGTTTAACTTACAATTCTTCCATTAACTATCCATAGCAAGTATGGATATTGTTTGATATCAAAATTCTTGCAAGTCATCTCATTTTCCATACAGTTCACTTTGCCTATTTGTATGTATTGATTATGTGCATATTGTACAGCTAATTCTGCCCAAACAGGAGCAAGTTTCTGCAAATATAACATACAATGAGCATTTTTAACACTATTTGTTTGGTAGATGATTATGAAATACATCTTCCCTTTAGTGTTATGGCATCTCCAGGAAACACGTGAATATGGATTATCTGATTGTCTCGATTCACCACATTTGCCTGAGTAATGCATAATTAATTTGTCCGAGGCCATAAAAGGATCAATTATCACCTTTAGGAGTTGTATTTCTTAATATCTAGAACAGTTTGTTCTGGGTTATGGTAAGACAGTTACATAATTCTATACTATGACATAACATATGATTTAATTCATCAGATAACTGCTTGATCGAAAACCATGCATAAATAATATTCATTAATTGTATCTTGTAAGTTTACACTCCTGCTATGTTCGAGCAGTTAATAAACTGCATTGCGTCCCTATTTGATGATCACAGGATCCTTATTTCAGGATCACAGTCTGTATGCTTGTTAATGAAAAGCTAATAGACTAAAATTTTATAAATTTTTGGATACAATAGTGAACATATTATTTATATTTAAAAAATATTTATTGAATTAGTAGTTGCATGATAATTTTATGGAAAATTACCTAAATCAGATGGTGGATACTAAACTTCAACAGTGTAAACAGGGAAAGTATACTTATAACCAAATTTTTTTACCTGGGATGCTTTACACCATGGTGCATAAAACATAACAAAATGTTGTCCATTAGATACATATTTTTCAATGTTCTGATCATTGAGGTATGCCATACCACTATATATTTTGACTTCATTCAAATCTTTTACAGTTTCAGTTTTCTGTAACCATAAGAATAATTAACCTAATACAACTCTTATACTGGAATTAAACACATAGTAAAAAACAGTGAATTCATAATCTACATTTTATTTGATAAATTAGCATACCTCTGTCTTTAATGTAAAGACTTCACTTAAAAATATAGTAGTGATGGCAAATCTCTTGTCCCTTTATATTCTACTGGTGTAATGTATTTTTATGGAAATACAATAATGTAGGATATCCTAAAAGTAATA
>PQWD01001541.1:0-64189 GCA_019425675.1 Leucinodes orbonalis | reverse complement strand
CTATTAACTTTGGGTAACCATGCCGGGTATGAGTTGATTTAACAAGTTTCATGGAATATTTGTTCAATAATGTTGTATATTTTACGTAAAATAGTGAGACAGCCTCATCCGCTTCTAAATTTTTTAAATAATGCACTCCAATCAATTTCCGAGATAATTTGTTGTATTTTAATATAATCAGCTCCTGTAAACAATACTTGTAGTATGGTTGTCGTTTTATGAACTTGTCAACTCCAGTTGGACTCTGATACCAGAATGCGGGTGATGTTTATCGGGGGGCACCAATGAGTTGGGTACTGGTGTTATTTGACAATTCATTATATTAGTGAAAACCAAATGGTCCAGTTTTATTATTATGATTTTTAATGCATTAATTGATTGCAATTAAGTACCGACAAACAGATCACTAATAATTAAATGTTTGACTTTCATTATTAGTACTTAAGTGTTGATATAGGGTTTACGCCAGTCCACAACAAATCAGGCAGATAAAGTCCCCAGCTATAATAAAGTTCATTCCTTTACTATTTAACTAAGTAGTTTGTTTTTTAAAAAGTGAAATGTATTCAAATAAGTCTGACTGTTTGATTTGGCGGGATAAACTGCAGCTATGGAGAAGAATCGTTTCGCAATTGGAATTCAATAAATACCTGATCTATGATGGGAGGGAGTGGGCCGAGGCGGCGGGTGCGCAGCCGCGCAGAGCGCTCGCCACTGCCACCAGTACGCGCCGCCATCGACACGCCACATATCTTAATATAGTTTGTTGTCTTCACTGACGCATCAAATATTTTTCTTAAATTTGACTCGAAACCAATTTAATGGATCCAATTACACATTTAAGACTTAAGTTTCCTCGGTGACTGCAAAGTTTCTGTAACGTCGACAGAAATTAATAATCTTGTTATATACTAGTTTTAGAGCGTCGGTGGCTCAATGGTGTGGACTGTCGCCTTCCTACCGGGGGCTGAGGTTCAAATCCCGACACGTACCAATGTGTTTTCGAATTTTCGAAATATATGTACGTTATCCGACGCTCTAACGTGAAGGAAAACATCGTGAGGAAACCTTCATGCACGCCTGCGAAGAGATTCAAAGGTTGTTTGTGAAGTCGTCCAATCCGCACTGGGCCCGCGTGGACGACTAAGGCCTAATCACCCTATACGGGTAGGCTCGTGCCCCTCGGTGGGGACGTTTAATGAGCTGATGATGATGATACTAGTTTTTAAATATTTTTGCATTTATATTTTTAAAAATAGAAGTTTGCTCTTCTGATGGTAAATTATACGCCTGTACATGATAATCTGTGTTAAAGGAATCCGATATCCTTATTTTTTAAGACGTCACTTCGTTTTTTATTCTACAGAAGTTCAAAAGTCATTCAAGTTCAAGAACACTTATACTTTTCAGACAATCAGGCCATTATCTGATTAAACTACATTTAGTTTGCTGTCTTAACCAAAATGGAAAAATCGTATAATGACTTCCCTGCGGTTTTGAACCACGGCTGCTGAGGCACATTCGAATAAGTGGAAAGCTGTGCCACAGAGGCAGTTCTATTAAATAATTTGAAAAATAGGCAATATTCTTCCCATGTGCATTTTATATCCATAGTCTCAGCGATGCAGAATACATTCTTTAACTTGCTTTGAGCGAGCGGTCTATTCTTAACTCACTTTTGATATTCCGCAACTTGCAGCTCATTTTGATTTCCTAGTACTTTTGTGAGCCGACCGGTTCTACTAATTGCTTTTGTTGCAACTTTTAACATATATATGTTAAAGTTAGTCATCGCTATAGTTTTTTGACTATTATGTGTGAACGCTTTAAGATACGTAACTTAGACGATTAAAATTTACAATCAATTTCAAACGTAGGTCAACACATCACCTATCATCCTTAAAAAAGCGTATTCATTAATTACGTGGCTGCAATAGATTTCTGTGATGTCATTTTTATCTTTTTCTAATGTAAATGTTTATGAACAATTTCCACTAACAAAGCTCGTTTGCTTTCCATTTCATTAAAGAGAAAACCAATTGAACACTTCAAAAACATGCTGATCACAATAATCTGACAATGCAGAGATTCCCGAATTCCCTTGACAATATAAACCAATTAATAAAAAAGCCATCGTAACTATGTAAATGATGTAATCAAAATACTTATACCATTCCCTTCGTAATTAAAAAGGCCGGCGTGTTATTCAAGCCCTCGATTTCTGATACACTTCACGAGTTCCCCGCACCGTGCATGCTTTTTAATCTGCATGACGGAAAAACCGACTGGATTTTCACGTGAAATACAAGATTAGTAAAAATAAACTTACTCCAACGTTACAGTTCGGCTTCAAGCGAGCTCGCTTTAAAAAACATTTAAATTCGCACTAATTAACTCAAAATATGAACTGTCAACGCTAACCCTTGCGGTTGAATTCGACTCGGTTAGTTAAGTATCAAGATATTACAAACTAAACTTTAGATGCGAGTTGTAGTGTTGAAATTGTTTGAATAATGTGAATTCAATGAGTGCTGTATTTAAAACGTTTAACTTGAAATATGAAAGTGTATAAATATTTTCAGAGCAGTAAGACGCTGCAAGTTGTTGAAAAATACTTGAGTTCAGTTTACATAGACCTTTATATGACATAGTAAATGTGACGTATGTGTTACAACCTGCTCAAAAATGACATACGAAGTGATGTAGAAAAACAAATGTCGATACAGTGAAGATCATGCGAAGAAATGAATCCTATGCAAAATGCACATACTAATTTCCTAGTTGAAACTCATTAACTAATATCTGATAGAAAGATAATCCTTGATTACATTTTGTAGTCTTAATGAATAAATGTTTTAGGTCGTGGGGTAGATAAATAGAACTGTCGTAAGCTTAAAATGAGTTAAAATCCTCTTTACCTTTACCGTGTTCGTAGTTTTTCGTATATTCTATGAAGAATATTATTATTTTATGAAGTTCCACGTGTTTTAAATAGTGCTACGTGGTTATTAAAACACGTAAGAGATGAGAATTTGAATGGAACAGCATTTTGCTATTTGAGTAACCTAGATATGTTGCTTATAAGTACATGGATTTGCGTTTTCCTCCGTTGTATTTTTGGTTCATAAAATGTCACCATCGCCCAAGAACATTTAAAACACCAGAGGTAACAACGCATCTGCGTTGCGGGGCCTTTAATTAAGGATACCTTATTTCGATGGATGCGAGGTCATACGTTCAATACCATATGTTAATGTTTGTACCATGTGTACCAAATTTTTAGCTTTTCTACACGTTAAACTTTATAGATCTCGAAGATGACTTACACATACGTAAATTATCTCATTGATTGAGGGAATAAGGACAATATACAATATCATACTAATCAGTTGTTTGTTGCATATGAAAAAGAAACAAAAAATGTAAATAGAAATTTAATAGTGTTTTCCTTTTTTTCTTTACGTACATTATCTCCAGGTGTTCAGTGAATATATAATGTTGAGGACTAAGAATCGACATAGTTTAGCGTAGCTATTTAATTTTTTTTTAAATACATAGCGGACAAAGTTACTCAAAGGTAAAGCCATATAGGGCTTCTACTTCCTTAGGATTTAACTTTTTTTAAAAAGTTATGTAACTTTTACTGCAATAAAAGAAATCTCCTGCGTAGTTTCCTATCGGTTTGGAATCATTAGGCACATATCGATCAGGCTGCCACAAAACAAGATCTTTCAAGTGTCGGGAGGGTTTTTAAAGCGAGACGAGACGTGAAGGGTGCTCAGTGCCCTTGTTGTGTTGGAGGGTTCAAGGTGCCTGGGGAACGATCCACTTTTGCCTCTTTTATTTTCAAGATTGCAACTGCGAACCTATACTATTTAAAAGGAATTTTAGTGGCGCAGAAAAGCCTTGTCTATAATTTGTATTTATGTTATAAAACTTTTTATGGTGTGATTGAAATGATTAGTTTATATAAAATTTGGTGATATTAAAGGTGACATAGCCTGCCTATTTGATAGCGTATTGGAGAATAATGTTCGTTAGATCGTCAATGGCACAAGCCGCTGAAGCCGCCATGCTTTGAATCGCAACTTCGTGTATGTATTAGGTATTCATTTCCTTTAACACTCCATACAATAAAAACATTTTCGTTTGTCTTTCTTTACATCTGTCACGGTCAGGCGTATCACTTAACACCAGGTGAGCGAAACCGTTCCGTTGACTTTAATGTCATAAAAAATGAGTTTCGCTAAATCAAACTGAACCAAAATAGCTAGTTAAAAATAGTGATCAAATAAGCGATAACAGAATGAAAATCAGAGTGATCGAGAAGCAAAGATGTACATAACCGAATCGTAGCCCTTAAAGAGGCTCAAAATTTGCAGCCCACTTAAAAGTTGCCGAACTAGCCGCAGCTGAGTTCCGTGAAGGAACGCGAGGCTGCAACTTCACACTCAGCGGCTCTAATGACGCGCCGAGTATGTGGCAACTTTTATCCGCTCGCATGAATATGGACGGGGCTTTTGTATAGCCCAGCTAGTGTTAGGTATTGGCGAAACCGGTAGGTTTACCGGTTATACCGATATTGTGTAGCAGAGATTTATTATTATGTCATAATGATAAAAATGTTGTAATATGCACTAGTATGAAAGAAAATGTGGAGAATAGATATTTAATATAATGATAGAAATATAGTCATTTGCATTAGTAAGTAAGTAATGCGGAAAAATGTGCGTAATCGAAAAGTCTGAGAGTAGTCATGTGAAACCGTAGTCCTTAAAAGTGGCATTAAATTTGGAGCTTAGGTATCCGAACAAGCCGCAGCAGAGTTCCGTGAAGCAACCGCGAGCGCTGCAACTTCACAATCAGCGGCTCTAATGACGTGCCCTGTATAATGGCAACTTTTTCAACTAGCTCGCATTAATATAGACGGGGCTTTTGTATAGATCCGCTAGTGTTTGTAGGATTACCGGTTTTATCGATACCGATATTTGTTAATGTGAAGTGTCGTAGTAAAATATTTTATGGAAATGTCGATTCTATTTGTATGATTCACATCAATTCCGGAATTCTGGCCTTCTGCCTTTAAATACCGGAATTCTTTTGGATATATTATAATCCGTCTCACTATGTGCATCTAGGTCTGTCTATATTATTTTGTAATAATAAGCAACTGTTGCAAATAGCTAATGTATGGACAGGTTATCTTGGAATATGACTAATTCGAGTTGAATCTTGCTAAATTTTGTGTTTAAAAATAAATGATTTAGTGAAACAAAAGCTTGCGTTACCGAAAGCAACAATTTTTCAAACTTCATCATCATTATTTAATTTAATAGTTGAATTATTTGATACTTGATAGATTTATAGAACAATTTCGTCAACCGAAAACGTCATTCCGTTCGTTTATTCCATTTCTACCGATAGGTATTTCTATATCGTACCGGTTGAGTGCGCTAGCTCATACAAATTTGCATTCCGTTTGCACATCACTGCTTCCCTTACACCGCACCACTGCATTACGTCCACTGCAATTTAGACCTTAATATAAACCTTAAGGTGGTACTACCTCAAAGGCGAATTTTCGAGAATTCTTTATTTATATTTTATGTTATTTTCTGAAAGCTCGTCCTTTTCAAGTCGGCCTATTCACGCGTCTGGAGTATGTCTAAAGAAATTCTTTCTAATTGAAACTTCATTATTTGTGAAAGGACGCCTGGAGTGTTCCTAAAAACTCGGGTTTCGAATAGGGAATACGTATGCATGTTAGATGGATTTGAAGATAAAATATTTATAAGGCAGGTAGACAGTTGGCTAATTTAATTTAACTTTAAAGGCTTTGTGTCTGTTTTATGATTACTGTATGTAACAGTTTAGAAAATGTGTTTGGTCAATCATATGTACATTTGAACATGACTGTGTTCTATACAATGATGTAAAAAGTATGGATTCGTGATATGCTCACAATCGAAAAAAGTGTTCCGAATGCAGCGACAGCACACTAACACATATTACGAATGAGCGTACATTTACCTAAACAAAGAGCCTACAACTGTATTCTCTCTGGCGGTTCGTTTCTGAGATCTTCTGAGATCGCACGGATGACAATTCTACCTTTATATATACAGAATATCATTGATTCTATAGTTATGAATGATAATGATGACACGATCCCTATATTGAGACAGCAGCCCATACTGAGGAAGAATCTTTTAGATTTGTATCATTTTTAAACTACAGTGTTTTCGTTTTTTATAATTTAGTATTTTTTAGTTTATTATCGTGTACGATCAATGAATATTTGACATGTCTGATTTTTACACGCAACTCTTTCGTGGACTATTGTTTATTTCAGTCTTCCTTTCTTAAATTCATAACTATTTTCTAGTCTTTGTCTTAGTCTTCCACTTAGTCCTTGGTTTATCATTTAACCACTCGTGTCCTCGAATATGTTCGTGATCTTGTATTGAAAAATAATATAATTCGAATCAAAGGGATTCGAATTTATTATTTCATGTAAATGCTCAGATTTGTGTCCACTTATGTAGGTTCAACCCTACATATTTTTAATTAGAAATTGTTCGTACTTTCTAGGTATAGTTGACTTCTATAACTATAGTATTATACATAGCTTTTGATGTGCTATTAGAAATATAAATCCTTGGTGTATATAACGAATGTCAAATATATTATTCCTTTAATAATATATTTTAATTACCAACCTTACATAGTCTGTTTCCGTGTCTATTCTTTACTATATCCCCTACTTCGTTGTAAGCCTCTTTGGAATAATCATGTGCGTTACATGGGTCGGTGACAAAGGAACCGTTTGGGTCGCTTTGGACAACATTCGTATCTCAACCGCGGTCCACGGATGCGGCATGATATATGACTGTTAATATTTTGATACGGGATTTCATGAGCACCCTTCGGACGAAAATATACCATGGAATACGTTTTGTGTATCTTACGAAACTGTTTTGATGATTATTAAGCAATAAATTTAAATCGAGTTAAAAGCGTCGGTCGGCGCAGATTCGAATCCCGCAACGAACCAATGCAATTTCGAATTTCCGAAATTATATGTATGTAAAGGAAAATATCGTGGGGAAACCGTTGTGCGTGAAGTCGGCCAATCCACACTGGGCCTGCGTACACACCCACGTATGGGCAGGCTCGTGCCCATCGGTGGGGACGTTTAATGGGCTGACGATGATGATGATTGTAATTTTTTATTCATTTCAAAGGTAGGCAAGCCAGTTTAGTTGATGGTTTGTAATACTGTCACGTATGGTTACTTGTAAGATCAAAAGAGCGACGACTGTTTATTCGAGCTTTAAATGAAAAAGGTAAAATGAAATGAAAATGAATGAAATGAAAATGAATGAATTGAAACTAAATGAAATGAAAATGAATGAAATGAAAAGGAATAAAATGAAAATTAATGAAATGAAAATGAATTAAATGAAAATGCATGAAATGAAAATGAATGAAATGAAAATGAATGAAATGAAAACGAATGAAATGAAAATGGATGAACTGAAAATGAATGAAATGAAAATGAATGAAATGCAAATGAATGAAATGAAAATGAATGAAATGAAAACGAATGAAATGAAAATGGATGAACTGAAAATGAATGAAATGAAAATGAATTAAATGAAAATAATGAAATGAAATGAAAATAAATGAAATGAAAATGAGTGAAATGAAAATGAATAAATGAAATGGTAAGAAAGAATGTGGGAATTTATAAGACCATCGGTAACCTAGCTCGAGGAAACATATCGCATAGCAGTTATTTCATGCCTCTAGCTCAAGTCATGGTCATTACAGTTACTGTTTTAAGTTTTGTTTACCCACCTTGTAACAAAATTGGTTACTAATTAAGCAGAAACTGTAATAAAGACATTATTTTTTATAATTTTATTAATTAATGTTAGTTGATTATTTCTAGTTATGTTTGGATAATTTTCATAAATGTGTATTTTTTTGCTTGGGTATGATATGGATAGTCCACAGACATCCGAATATACAATTAGACTGGACAAGCCACCAAGTTTATAGGCAATCCCAGTGTCGCAATTTCTTTTCGGTTCTTACCTGTGAAAAGTTATTATATTTCTTGGTAAATTTACTGATTTATTGCGATGATGGTATGTTACAATTGCACAGGATGGCAATTTGGAAAAAACGGTAATTTCTTCTAATATTCGTGCGTCTTGACTCGTCTCACAGAGCGTAAACTGGCAGCTAGTGTATGCTCGTTGAGCTAACATTTGTCGCACTTTAAACGCGGGTTGCCCCATCTCCTGTATTGGGAAATCTGTGGGATAGTCCAAATAATCCAAGTAGTCTGAAATAATCAATTTGAATTAGTACAAAACTTTGTTCAGCAAGTGACGTATCATAAAATTAATGGTATTGTGTTAAGCACGATCAATTTTGTTGTATCAATAAACTTAAAGAAGGATTTTTTTATAAAGAGTCTTCATAAAAAGTTGATGTACTTTCGTGAAAGAATACAAGTCTCTATATAATTTAGGGATAATGAGTAGCACAAGTAGCAAGGCCACACGAAATACAATTCGTACACACCACCTTTCCATCATGTCCATGATTACTATAACGAAACCCAATTTATCTGAACACGCGAAAGGCTCTTTCGCAAAATTAGCCCGCACTCGCAATATAGTGGGCTGCCCTTTGGGGATGTTGCTAAGCGATTTTACTAGAAACATGTATGGGAATTAGCACTTAATGAACGTGCTCTTAAGATTATAAAAACGCGTTTGCACCATTGGAAAGTAAGAGGAACAAATAAGTTGATATTTCCAAATAAAATTTTTTTGTTCACACTTTTATTTATTTTAATTTCATTATTACCACTGGAGAAACCGTATATTGACGTGTTAGTAAATTTATTGAAGAAATAAACGGTTTCATTTCAAACCTGTTTTCTTTATAAAAATGAAAATAAACTTATGTAGCAACAAAATAGAATTTGAAAATTAGAAAGTATGCGTTAATATTAATTTTATCAAAATTAACATTTAAATGTGCTAAATATTTATTTTATTTATTTATCATCATCACTATCATCAGCTCATATACGTCCCCACCGAGGGGCACGAACCTAGCGGTAAAAGGTGTACAGGCCGTAGACGTCCGCGCCGGCCCCGTGCGGATTGACCGACTTCACGCACAACCCATAAACCTCTTCGCAGGCGTGCGCAGGTTTCGAAAATTCGAAAATACATTGCTACGCGGCGGGATTTGAACCTGCACCGGCAAGGCAAGGCAACGGCCCACTCATTATACTCAAAACATCTATTTGACATCTTTAAGATCACATTTATAATGTATACGAGTAAAATTCATTATGAAAAACATTATAGCATTAACTACTTAGTATGTCATACTTTTACTAAATCAAAGCTATATTATACGAGTATTAAAGTCATCATTTACGATGTTGTCACGTTTGTAACACAATACCAAATCATCAATCATCACAAACACAATAACGAGCAACAATAAACAATAAAATGATCACTATTGATTGCTCTAATAATCGCCATTGTAATTAATCAGTACAATAATTACGTAATTAATATTAATTCAAGACAACTGCAGTGTGCATAATTTAGTGGGAGCCGGGATAAATTTAGGACTCACAAGATCTCTAAGTTAAAACTTAGAAGTTTAACACTTCATCCTAAAACGTAGTTTGAAATGCTCTAAGTAAGTTTTGCGAAAGTCCGCTAAGAATAGCTGTGAATATAATTTATTTTGAAAGTTAAGTTTTGGAAATGTATTCTATAAATTTAAAGTAGACTTGGTACTCTTTCAGTTAACTTTAACATTTAAATATACTTTTGACATATAATAGCTGGATGGACACTTGGAATACATTTAGAATATCTAAAAGTTTATTTTTTTAACTCTTTACCTATATGGACTCTGTGGTTATCCAGACAAACCAGGCATTAAGACAATTTAATTTCAGCTTACCGTTGGCTAAAGTAATATTGAGATTTGAACGATGAATCCAATTCTTTCTCTACAATAAAAGGTAACTAAAAGAATAATAGTAAGGTCTCATACAAGTTTTCGAACCTAATCCAACCCCACCGGCTCGAGGTGTTAAATAGAGACAAGGCTCTGGTGACTCATCCATATGTAATGATGTGATATTATTTGACGACTCATGTGGTGTAATAGTCGAGACGTCGGCTACTACACCAAGCTTTCCGGGCTCGATCCCCGGGCAGTTCAAACATTTGTGTGCATAAACATGTCGATGTGTATTTCTAAACAACGGATAAACATAAACATATTTTTGTAAGTATATACATATTATTTATAGAAATCACCCAGACCAATACAAACAGACATTTTTATGTACACAAATGTAGTGACCGGGATTTGAACCCGGAACCCCTGGGTGGAATAGGCGACGTCTCAACCATTATACCGGATGGGTCGTCAACTTAACTTTTATCAACTAAATGCTTTACTAGCTACGCTATCGAGTCTTAAAGATCTTAAATTGATAGTAGTAATAAAAAAAAGTGATCAGAACTGTCTGCTATATTTGCCCGACCATGGTCACCGTACAAGCGATGATGGATAACAACAAATGTGTTACGCAGCACAACGATAAATCATCCCGATGGCCAACTGGAACGAAATTCCTCGGTCCCGAATTTTGCTCCGTTCCATTTTTTTTTCATCATCATCAGCTCATTAAACGTCCCCACCGAGGGGCACGAGCCTACCCGTATAGGGTGATTAGGCCTTAGTCGTCCACGCGGGCCCAGTGCGGATTGGACGACTTCACACACAACCTTCGAATCTCTTCGCAGGCGTGCATACAGGTTTCCTCACGATGTTTTCCTTCACCGTAAGAGCGTCGGATAACGTACGAAAATTCGAAAATACATTGGTACGTGTCGGGATTTGAACCTCAGCCCTCCTGGTAGGAAGGCGACAGTCCACACCACTGAGCACCGACGCTCTCTCTTTTTTCACTTCAAGATAATTAATAAATTGCAACAGGTTAATCGCGATCTTAATTCGCTGGTATCTCGTAATTGTCTTCTTGTTTGATTGTGAAATATTGTCGCAATGATTAGCAACAATAAATTAGCTTTTTCTTATTAGTAAAGAGACTGAGGATTTTAAAGAACACAGATTAAGATAGGATGTAGTCTAGATCACCATAAAGTATTTCAGCTATTAAATTAGATAAATGACAAAATTATGTAACCTAATATGACTGGTGTAATGGTCAAGACGTCGATGATTACACCGGTATTATTCGATCGCCGGGCAGTACAAACATTTTTACTGCACGGGGAGGTTGTTGTTGATGGGGGATTGTGTTGGTGTTTTTAATGTATAATATTATGTATGTATACATATGAATTCGTAAATACATTGGTACGTGGCGATATTTGAACCTGCACCCTCCAGATCGGAAGGAAACAGTCTTCACCGATGAGCCATAGAGGCTGTTAACGACCGATGCTCATTTTATCCATTAAATGCACATATTATTCTTGAGCTTTGAAGGCTATTCAGGCTCATACAGACCTTTAGTCACCTCGACCTAGAAGATCTTTTATGACTCGCTCCCCTTTTTGAGTTCGTCTAAAAGTTCTAAAAGTCCAATCCGCACTGGGCCCGCGTGGACGACTAAGGCCTAATTACCCTATACGGGTAGGCTCGTGCCCCTCGGTGGGGACGTTTAATGAGCTGATGATGAAAAAATTGTGCACTTTTCAATTGCAGATAGCTCAGTCTAGTCTTTCTGTTTGCCAGCAAAATACCTCCCATTTTGCAATGGTTCCCCACGACCTTGATTAGATCATCTCTCCATCTTGTTGGCAGCATAACGAAAATATAATCTCTAATTTACAAAAACAACTTGTACAAGTTTTAGCTTTCGTTTGAAAGTCCCTAAAGTATATTTTCATATCTGAAACTTCACCTGAGCACCTAAATTACCGTTGAATACGTTTTACCCTGTAAATTAGTTTAATAAAGCAAGTAGAGATGATTTATGCATGAACTTGAAAGTTACACGATTCAAATATTCAGAAAAGTTAGCAATAAGGCACACTCGATTCTTAGAATAGGCGATAAAACCAGTTTCGAGATTGCGAGCAAATTAGTTAATTTCTTCGTAATGGTACATAATGGAAACGATTTATTGGGAACCGTGAATATAGATTGGAAAGAGGCCTGAAAATTGCCGGGAAAGTGATTCGTGAATTTGTGACAGTTTTTACGTATTGAGGAGATATTTTATAATAATTCTCAAGAAGTACTTATCAGTGACGAAGATAAAAATAAGTTCCACAAATTTCATAGCAGTAAAGATATTCTAAGGCTGTTTAAATATTTATGATTGTATTACTATTAGTATGCGCGATTCACTTTATAAAATACAGTTTAATGCCTGATCTTTGTACTCAGTTTGCGCTTAACAACGTTTATTGGCTAAGCCATTCTTTTAAACTATATATTACTTGGTTTGTATAAGTTTACAAACAAATTAAGAAATAATCCAATTAATACAAAAAATAATGGGAGAAACATTCGGAAATACAATTATTTCTAATTTTTCTCCCCTTTATTTTTGGAGATAATTGGAAACTTTTTGCACAAAATGCTAGGGTTCTAATGTAATTTTTATGGGTGTTTCATGTCAAAATCAATAAGTCTTTTTTCAGTTTAATTCCTTTACAGAACACTAATGAATGTCATATGAAGCTACCACTGGTTCGGACTGTAGTTTTCTACTGAGAAGAATCCAGCAAGAAACTCAGTAGACACTCTTACCAAAAAAATTTGTGTCGTACAGAATGATATGTACTAAACCATTTCTAAAAATGTAGATAGAAGCCTATATATTGTCTGAGGAATAGTAAAATTGCAATAGTGAAAAAGTAGTCAAGCGCTCAATGAGTGTTGCCACTTTTTACTCATTATACTTTTCTGTCCAATGCGGTACAAACAGTACTTGAAACTCTGTGTTTCGTGTAACGAGGTTTGGAGCAAAAAGGTCGCGCGTCCGTCAGTCCGTCTGTCTTATAAATCACTTTACATCTCTGCGCTAGCAAACTTTTCAATTACAAGCTACGAGTGGGGATTGCCACTTGGAGTTATGGGGATACAATTTATTGGATATGACATTGTTTTTCTTTAATTTCAAAAGCTGTTTTATTAAAGTTATTGACGACCTATGTGGTGCAATGGTCGAGACGTCGGCTGCTACACCAATGGTGCTGGGTTCGATCTTAGGGCAATACAAACATTTGTGTGCATGAAAATGTCTGTTTGTAATGGTCTGAATGTTCTCTATATATAATATGAATGTATTTACAAGAATATATATGTCAGTATGTTTATCCATTGTTTAGTACCCATAGTACAGGCTTCACGCTTAACTTGAGTCTAGATGGCGCTGTGTGAATGTCAGTGGATATTTATTACTTATTTATTAATTATTACTGCAGGACCCAATCTATTGTATAATTTTCATCAATACAAATAATAACAGAAGCGTCGGTGACTCATTAGTGTGGACTGTTGACTTCCGTCACGTACCAATGTTCAAATCCCGTCACGTACCAATGTATTTCGAATTTTCGGAATTATATGAACGTTCATCTGACGCACTTACGCCTACGGTGAAGAAAAGCATCATCGGGAAACCTGCGCACATCTATGAAGATATTCTAAGGTGTGTGTGTGTATGTTATCTGCCAATCAGCTCATTATATGTCCCCACCGACACGACCCCAACCGTACTGGGTGTATAGGCCTTAGTCATCCACGAGGCCCAGTGCGGATTGAACGACTTCACGCACAAAATTTGAACCACCACACCAATGATCTACCGATGCTCCAACTAATAAACAACAAATAACTGTTACAATAAATTCATCTTTCTGAAAAAGTAACCAAATACCGCATCCACATATATTTCGCATTCGCAGCTCCAAAAGAACAAGACAGGGCCCGTAGCAATCTTAAGAAACACAGAGAGCCGCGCCTTAATAGAAATTTGAATAAAATCAATTTATTTTAACGCGGCCCGCGTTTATCGCGCCCTTAATAGATTGCTCTTCGGATGAAAAAATGAAAGGCCCCGCGCTCCTTTTTTTGGGAAAACTTATTAAGAATCTCGGTGAAACATTTTTGTGTCACCGCCGAGTGCCGATTATAAACGGAGCTCGGTAACTTTTTAATTATGGGCTCAATACCCACGACGTTATACGCGTAAACGTAGGTACTGAGAGTTAAAAAGTTTGCTATAACTTAGCAATAACTAGTGTGTTTTATGATTTCAATCAACTTTATTATAAATAGTAGGTAAATATTTGAAGCAATTTACCGTCAAGCACCAAATAAATAGGTTTAATGGCAACGCTAGGAACCCGTTACAAAAATAGCGGTTAATACCGGTTTATATCTGTTTTTCTCAAGGCTTGGAACCGGTTAAAAATATACCGGTTAATACCGGTTTATAACGGTTTTACTCCGAACTATTGCGGAGAACGCGAACGTTTAAAGAACATTATTTTGAACTAAATAAACCGGTTTATTCGGCGAGCAACGGACACTATGACCGGGGGTCGGGCGCGCGGAGGCGGAAAGTATAACACGCGCATGCGCTTGTAAATAAACAAATAATAAAAATAAAAAGTAATCAAAATAATTATATAAAGCAAATTATATTTACAATTTTTGTTATATTTAGTATTGGTAAAAATATAATAATCTACAAAAGTACTATTAAGCAGTTAAGTATTATATAAATTTAAATAGATGATAACAAAAAAAAACAAAGTAGTGCAGACGTGGAGATCAATATGTCCATGAGTTTTTATCATTTATATAATCTTCAATACTATAGTAAGCTTTTTTTATCAAAATCGACTTTACATGAGACTTAAACTTATGCTTAATCCCACAAAGGAGTTCCCGACCTTATGCAATCTGAGATTTGGAACGGCAAGTTTGTGTTTGTTCCTAGTGTTCAAGCTATGACTATCAGACTTTTTTGAAAATACATGTAAATTTTTGTGTACATAGATGACGCAGTCTAGAATGTACTGAGACGGTAATGTTAAAATATTTATTTGTTGAAATAATTCCCTTAGTGAGTCACGTGATTTAAGGCCATATATGGCACGGATGGCTCTTTTCTGCAATACAAAAATTGTTTGTAGATCAGCAACAGACCCCCACAAAAGTAGACCATAAGACATCACGCTGTGAAAATAGCTATAATATACAAGTCTTGCAGTCTCAATATTAGTGAGACTTCTTATCTTCCTTACAGCATATGCAGCGGAACTAAGCCTTCCTGCCAAAGCCGAAATATGCGGACCCCACTGCAATTTTGCGTCTAATTTTATACCCTCCTGGGTTTGACGGCTGCCTGCAATTTTGCGTCTAATTTTATACCCTCCTGGAAACGGTTGAATTTATTACTTCCATGGGTCCTTCATCCAAAGTGATGATAGTATCTACCTGCCTTACATTAGGCATTGTGAACTTAATACATTTAGTTTTCTTCGAGTTAAGAAGTAAATTATTGGTCGTAAACCAATGTTATACCTGAGAAAGTGTAGTATTTACATCGTCAAAAGTTCCTTTTTGTCTATCCACGTTAAATATAAGAGATGTATCATCAGCAAATAATACAGTTTCACATAGGTTTTGAGTATAATAAGGTAGATCATTTATATAAATTAAGAATAGCAAAGGTCCTAATATTAAGCCCTGGGGAACGCCCATCAATAAAAGGGCTCCGCTGGAACTTGTTTCTCCGACATGTACGTTTTGGACTCTATTCGTTAAATATGATTGTATTAAATTAAGTGCGTCCTTATCGACACCGTAATGCTTCAACTTCATGAGGAGAGTATTATGGTTAACGCAATCGAATGCCTTCGATAGATCGCAAAATATTCCTATAGCATCTTTCTTATTTTCCCACACCTCAAAAATATGTTTTATTAGTGCCACTCCTGCATCAGGAGTGGATCTGCCTTTAATAAATCCAAATTGATTGCTATGTAATAATTTAATAAGACAATAATTGATTAAATATATTTTTTTCAAATATCTTACTTAGAACTGGTAGAACAGCGATAGGTCTGTAGTGAGACGGGTCACTCTTTTCTCCAGATTTGAATAAAGGTATGATTTTACTTAATTCATCAAATTTGAAAATTTGCCCTAGTCACACACTGATTAATAATAACAGCTAAGTGAGGAGCAATACATATAATTATATTTTTAAGTATTTCTGTAGAGAGTCCCCATAAATCCTCTGTTTTTTAAATATTTAACTCTTTAAAAGTTCTGATGATTATCCCTGCATTTACATGTGTAAATCTAAAAGACGTTTTGCACTCATCAACATCATAACTAGTTACAGTGACAGTAATATTAGTAAAGAACTTTTCAAATGCGTCTGCCACCTGAGAGTAAGTATCAAGACTCCTGCCGCAGTGTGCAATACTATTGCGCTAAACTAAGCTGTCGATAGTACTAATTTTTACTTGTCGTCTTGACACAAAATTGAATTCTGAACGTTTATTTCCATCGTAAGAGTTACGTTGCCAAAATTGAATAGGTATGTACTCGTATTAACTCATACGAATCTCTAAATGATTTATGAATCGTACGTATTTAAGGCGAATCATCATATTTTACGAAGTATGAGAGAACAGAGGAAACATTTACAACAATATGACATAAACTCTGCATAATTGACAGGGTTGGCATGATGGCCGAATTACTAAGCTTCCATCCTACAAATACCAGCTCCTCTGTGTACCTGGATATCTAACTTTCTGAAGGAACAGTCAATTCGAGTGGTATTGACGGTTGCTCGTCTAAATTATTGGGCGGTTAATACCGGTGTACCTCAGTGTCTGTTCTCTGTGCAACATTGTTTCTAATTTCTAATTCATTTTGTATTATCCAGTGCGAAAGCGTCCAAAGCTGAATCCGGCGCTCAAAGAAAGGCGATGGTCCAACCTAACCGGCAGGTAGTGGCCGATTGGGGTTGATGCCAATTAGTTAGGTTTGATGATTTGGTATTTATTTCAAGGACACGGCCAAGCAGGAATGTTGTATGTTATTAATATTATTTTGCAAGATAAATCACTTTAAAATACAATTAAGTGTGTATGTACTCACTTTTATCTATCTTTTTGGCGACAAGAAAAACTAAGTAGTATGATATAAGACAACACAGTGCAAAGAAAGTCTGTGCGTATTTACAAAGCAGATGGTGGCAAAATAACAAATCACCCTGATTCTGGTCGCTCCATCGACGGATGCGGGCGACGGGTTAAAAATATGACGTTGTAAAACCATAATTTATAACCGGTATTTAAAGGTTTTGTCACTAAGAACTGTTTCCTGAAAAACGGTTTAAAGATACCGGTATCGGGAGCTAAACCATAATGAAATGGGTTTGGCGACAAGTACATAATACCGGTTTGAAAATTTAACCGGTTTCCGAGCCTTGGCTTTTCTCTGGACTATGAAAATAACGTAAATTAATAGCGAATGCTAATAGAACATTAGATTTTCACCTAAATTAACCGATATTTCGACGAGTAATGGGCTCTATCATTGGGCGGGCGCGTGTATGTGTTTGTAAACAAATAAACGTTTTCGTTGCACGTTTTAAAACGGTTTTCAGGCCTTTTCTTGAAGAACCAATCTAAGAACTTCATGAAATAACTATTTCATGAAGTTCTTCCCTTGAAAAACCGAAAGTGGTTAAAAAATAATGGTACTCTACTACTAACAATTAATTAAATAAATTAACGGTGTATTAATAATGCAGTATAATATCATCAACAGCTCATTATTACGTCCCCACCGAGGGGCACGCCTACCCGTAAACGGTGCATAGGCCTTACTCGTCACTGGGCCCATTGCGGATTGTGCGCAGGTTTGCTCACGGTTGATAAATCTAAATTCTGACTGTTTCCCGTTTAAATAAATTCATATATATCCACTGACATTCACACAGCGCCATCTAGCCCCAAGTTAAGCGTGAAGCCTGTATTATGGATACTAAACAACGGATAAACATACTTATGCAATTTTTTTTTGTAAATATATACATATTATACATAGATAACATCCAGACCATTACAAACAGAAATGTTCATGCGCACAAATGTTTGTACTGCCCGGGGATCAAACCTGTAACTCTTGGTGTTGCAGTCGACGTCTCAACCGCAACACCAAATGGTTCGTCAAGCTTCAGCTTAAGTGTATAAGGTGCAATTGTTTAATGATGTACTTTGATAAGATAGTAAACAGATTAAAATTTCAATGGCCATATAAACCTAAAATTGAGACAGCTTTCCGCCGCGCTATTTGAAACACAATAATTTCCCTCCTCGCATTTAAAGCACTGCGCAATTATAACATTCGCCTCTCCCAAAACTTTAGCGACAGCCTTCGACCGCCTAACAGTACAATGGCGTAATAAATTATACCAGATGCTTCGAGAAGTTGCCTTCCCACAAGTGCCCAATAGTGGGGGCCTCTCGGCTATTTATTTACACTGGCGATTATCTAAATTGCGTTAACGACATCTGGTACTTTTCACACCCGACGTCCCAAGGTCGTGCAAAAGGGCTTGCGATACAAAATCGACGCTGACGACTTGTCAATTTTATGAGATAAACAACACTCAAATAGTGGCCGCGGCAACTTTTGTTGACGCGACGTTCAATGATGTAAAAAAGTATAGATTCGTGATATGCTCACAAAAACAATCGAAAATAGTGTTCCGAATGCAGTGACAGCACACATACACACATTTCGAATGAGCGTACAATTACTCAAAAGAGTACAAACTGTATTCTCATCGGCGGTTCGTTTTTGAGGCACGGGTGGCGTATCTACCTTTATATATACAGAATATCAGTGCGTCAGTTGGACAAAATTTTCATTTATAATCATGTCGCTCGTTACATGTCAAAGTGACATAGTAGTATGCTCGTGCTTTTTGATTTTGTACTGTTTTAATGACGCGTTAAGGTCAAAATTTTAATGAATAATTTTATGTTATAAATATAATACAAAATTATAGTGAAATAAGTGAAGCGGATCGGATATTTTTTGGTTGATATTTCTTCTTGATTGTGCATCTATATAGTTAGTGTATCTAAGTTTCTATGTGTCTATTTTAAAATAATATTTATCAGTCCTCACAGTATTCATATTATGGTCTTTCAGATAATCGACGGCATTAATGCTACACGTCGATAATATTTAATTTTCCATTTCCCTTTAACAAGTTCGATGACACACTTGCTTATCCCTTTGGAGTTTCCATTATACTTCTTCTGCTCGTTTGCCTATCCATGGAATGAACAAATATTAAGTAAAATACTAAAGAGAAGCGATGGTGTTTAAAGAAACAATTATTATTTTTTGACTTTGTAGTTAATAAATTTATTTTATGTGAATGGAGCCAAACATGCAAACCTGGTAACAACAACAAAAACTTAAATCTAAACGAATAGTTGACTCTACACTATAAACTTATTTTTCAACTCGTTCCATTTCAAAAACGTTCATCATGACTACCTGACACTATCTTATTGGAAACAATTCAAACACATGACATCCATATTCCTATTAATAAATACAAAGCTTTTTGGAGCCATTAAATAATAAATGTACGTGACACATACAAAGGGAAAAACAGTCTGACCTTGGCAAACTTAGGCAACTTTTATTGTTGTGCTTGTACTGGACAACTTGATTAATTCCTCCTCTCCTAACTTACACAGTCAGTATTGTCTATTTTTTCTTTCAGACGGTATTAGAAAAGTTGTTTATCTCTCTGAGCGTTTATTCTTATGTTTTCGACTCTTAATATATGAATGTTCGGATTATGTAACAAGGACAATGTATATGAAAGAGTCTGCAGTTTTAATATTTATTTGTATATAAAATGATTTTTGGAAAAGCTTGTTGAAAAAATTTCAATTCATATAGTATTTGGTCACAAATTTTACAAACTTTGCTCGATAGCGCAAATATTTCTAATGAAAAATTAACGGGTTATTTCAAACCGGATTCTTGTAACTTTCAAAATACGAAAGGC
This sequence comes from Leucinodes orbonalis, assembly GCA_019425675.1. Lineage (NCBI taxonomy): Eukaryota > Metazoa > Arthropoda > Insecta > Lepidoptera > Crambidae > Leucinodes > Leucinodes orbonalis. The sequence continues at coordinate 44,019 of PQWD01001541.1, read as the reverse complement.
ATCAGGATAATATTTCTTGTTAAAGGTATATTTTTACAAACAAACTGTTCAGCCATTATTAAATTTATAATTTTAAGCAACCAAATAGCATACATTTTGCAGAAGTCCGTTTAAATTTTAAGTGATTTAAAACACCATTAAGTGTCGAATGAAAACCAAACTATCATTAACTATAATTTTTCGTCATAAAAAAAATCAAGGGATGGTGTTATGTTAATATTATTTAATCGACGATTATTTATCGTGTGACTAATGTAAACGAGTCCACACATACATTTTTGACGACCCATTTGGTGTAGCGGTTGAGACGTCAACTGCAACACCAAGGGTTCCGGATTAAATTCCCGAACAGTACAAACATTTGTGTGCATGATCATGTCTGTTTGTAATGGTCTGTGTGTTTTCTGTGTATAATATGTATGTATTTACAATAAAAATGTTGTTTTATACCCACAGACATCAGAATATACATTAGACTGGACAAGCCGCCAAGTTTATAGGCAGTCCCAGTGTCGCAATTTCTTTTTGGTTCTTACCTGTGAAAAGTTATTATATTTCTTGGTAAATTTACTAATTCATTGCGATGATGGCATGTTACAATTGCACAGGATAGCATTTTGGAAAAAAACGGTAATTTCTTCTTATATTCGTGCGTCTTGACTCGTCTCACAGAGCGTAAACTGGTAGCCAGTGTATGCTCGTTGAGCTCACAGTTGTCGCACTTTAAACGCGGCTTGCCCCATCTCCTGTATTGGGAAATCTGTGTTTATACCCATAGTACAGCTTTAATCCAATATAAAATAATAACACATCCACGCTGAGATAAATGGAACTGTTTCCCGTTTTCCTTATAAGACATTTAACAAGGTCGATGTACCCTTGACATTGTAAGTATAATGCATGAATGAATAAATGATCAGGCGACCGCTCTCCAACATGGCGACTCGGGAAGTTTCCGAGTAAGTGTAAAAGTTTTGGGTTACACGTGTCGTTGTAGTATTAAATGTAGGCAGACACGTATTAAATGTAGAGGTTGAGGTATACTGACATGTCACTGGGAATTTTTGTGCACCAATCACACCATTTCCAATGACCAGTTTCATCAGATCATCATTTCATTTCGTCAGACCAGTAACCATTTGACGACCCATTTGGGAAGGTTCCGGGTTCGATCCTCGGGCAGTACAAATATTTGTGTGCATGAACATGTCTGTTTGTAATTGTCTGGGTGTTTTCTATGCATAATATGTATGTATTTAAAAAAAAAAATTATCCGTTGTTTAGTACCCATAATACAGGCTTCACGCTTAACTTGGGACTTAGATGGCGCTGTGTGAGTGTCAGTAGTTATTCATTTACTATTCTGACAGAAGACCAAACCTGATGAACAATTGAAAATTGGAGTGTTTGTAATTATGAATAATCATTTTCTTCTCATGCATTTAAATGTAAATATGGTACATACCCAAAACACCATCCCTTAATTTTTGTTTGTCTGTCTGTTTGTTCCGATAATCTCTGAAACGGCTGGGCCGATTTGGACGAGATGTTTTTTTTTTGCAGATATATGATGGAAGAAGAAAACCACAGGCTAGTATTATTTTTGAAAATACTTTTTATTTATGCAATGTCCTGCGCGGCGTTTAGGTTATGTTTAAATGGAGGATAATATCTGATTGTGCCTGTTTGGTGGTTAACGGCCTAACATCGCTACGTTTCACGTGAATCCATGTGGGCATTCATTGGGACTTAATGGGCTGGTGATATTAAATTCTTTACAAACAGTATAATTTGTATCTTTCATATAAAGTTATGTATAATAAATTATTTATTGTTTAGTACCTTCTGTCACATTATACTCTTTGCATACCGACTAGGAGCTAACATATAAATTACCCTTAACATTAGAAATGCAATTTGGATATCGTTCAAGAACAATTTGAGTTCCCCGCCCCCTATCGGAAAATTATAGAGGGTCCCTTTATTGTACCTTAGGTCAGGACGCACAAATAAAGGGGACGATTATTGCTGCATCTAGGACTTATTGCACGTGTGTACATAAAATAATTTTTTAGACTTATTAGAATTCAAATAGTCATTAAAACGATGGTTTTGTCTCGATTTTGCCTATAGCTTCGACTCTTTTTAAAGTTCTTCAAATGTTTCTGAAGTGTATTGATGTTAAAGTGTATTTTTATACTACCTTCGATAAACAATAAACGAATTAAACGCAGAAGAAATATCAACCAAATAATTTTAACATAATACACACTATCAGATATTTTAAATTATATATTTAATCATATCAGTAATTATATTTAATTATATTTTTATCATTTTAGGTATATGTACCAGACCTTAACCTTTAAACTAAATGTTGTCCAATGTTTGTATATATACTGTTGTGTACCTTTAATAAAAATAAATTATCACTTACTATTTAGTATAGAACGAAGTCGTTTCTTTGTCCCCATGTCCTATGTCCTATGCATTCTTAAATCTTTAAAAATACGAACGGATTTTTGATAAGTTTTTTTTAATAGATGGAGTGATTTAAGAGGAAAGTTTATATGTATAATAACATCCATTAAATAGTGAAGAAATACTATTTTTCTAGGTTCTAATAGATTGTCGTATATAATTTCATTTTTCTGTTTACATTGCAAACGCAGGCTGAACCTTCAATATTAATTAAAATTATGTACTGAGTATTGTAAACAATAAAAAGGTCTTCAGAAAACTCCGCGATGGTATATTTATCTTATGGATATCCCACAATAACAGTTTTGTCATTGTCGCCAGTACTGTCCGACCGGGCAGGCGGGAGCACAGATTTGCCAATACAGGAGATGGGGCAAGCCGCGTTTAAAGTGCGACAACTGTAAGCTCAACGAGCATACACTGGCTACCAGTTTACGCTCTGTGAGACGAGTCAAGACGCACGAATATTAGAAGAAATTACCGTTTTTTTCCGAAAAAGCCCTACTGTCCAATTGTAACATGCCATCATCGCAATGAATCAGTAAATTTACCAAGAAATATAATAACTTTTCACAGGTAAGAGCCGAAAAGAAATTGCGACACTGGGACTGCCTATAAACTTGGCGGCTTGTCCAGTCTAATGTATATTCTGATGTCTGTGGGCGGGGAGCGGTGCCTATTACGAATAAGTCAACAGCAGCAGTAATGTCAATAGTTTAATATAATAAAAGTTAAATGTATGTATTTACAAAAGAATTATTCCTATGTGCATTAAATGTTTACTCGTAGTACGAGTATTAACATCCCAATTTACGTGATCCAGCTTGGGAAATCTTAAGCTCGCGTTATTTGGTATGAAGATATTTTATGCTTTAAAAGAAAATATAGACTGTGCTTCACCCGTACACAGCTGCATGGGAACTAATTTGAAGAAAAGGTCCCGACAGTACATCGTTTATCATTACTCCAGATTTGGGACAAGGTTCGGACATAGTATTGAAAGAAGCGGAAAAGTGTTTCTTAAGCGCTAAGAATATTTTTTTGATTATAAATATAGTTTAAGTAACAAACCATTTATTCGATTTCAGCTAACAAACTCGTCTATAAATATATATAAATCCAGAGGTCAATATCAAAAAGGTCGTCAAGTATGTTCCGGGGAACCAATGTTTACATGCGATGACTGTTTTAGGCTGCTGTTGAATAATCAGTAAAGATACAAGATAATTACGATGAGGTTTATATCTGATCATGATACTTCTCAATGTCGAGTGGACAGAAAGCTCGAAAAAAATGAGAAAAAAAATTAATAATAATGAAATATCCACAGCGAGCTATGCTCGGGGTCTCACTTAGGGATAGGATCAGAAATGATTTAATCCGTAAGATAACTAAAGTTAACGACATAGCCTGCCGGATCAGCAAGTTGAAGTGGCAGTGGGCTGGTCGCGTATGTCGCAGAACCGATGGCCGTGGGAAGACGAGTTCTGGAGTGGAGACCGCGTCTCGGCAAGCATAACGTAGGACGCCCTCCGGCCCGATGAACCGACGACTTGCGAAAGGTCGCTGGTGGAGGCTGGATGAGAAAAGCGGAGGACCGGGATGTCTGGCGCAAAATGGGGGAGGCGTATGTCCAGCAGTGGACTGCAATAGGTTGAATAGAAAATATCCACTGACTCACATCGCCATTTAAGCGATGCGATTGTAATATAGTTTACTAATCAATAGTCAAACATTTTTATACCTTTCCTTTGTAAATACAAACATAATGTACACTAAACACTCAAAACAATACAAAGAGACAGGCTCATGCCCGGAGATTGTACCCGGAACCCAGACGTTTACACTATTACACTACACTTTCATAAAATCGCTTCTCCTATGAACATACCCTTATTCCCTCACTACTGCTAATACACATATAACCACCCGGTTATTTGTCCGGGCCGATCACGTGCCGATTTTATAGCGTCGGCACTCGTAAATTGAAATTGCGGACGTACGCGGTGGACAGTGCCGATGATTCAACGGCTTTCGGCACACTTTTGTGCCGTAAACATGTGATATGACGGCTAAGGTTGGGTGTTTATTTTAGGATGGATAGAGTAACTACTTAGACATATTACAGCTATGTAAAAACGAATAGTATTATATAAATTTTGACTCGAAATGAGAACATTGTAAACCCCATTTTTTGAAAAGAGTAACTACACGAGTTTCTTGCCGGTATCTTCTCGGTAGATAACAACCTCCCGAACCGTGGTAGATTCATTAAAATAACTTCTTGACGATTCAAAAGTGTCATGTAATGATTTATTTGAATAAAACATTTTTGAGTTTGAGTTTGAGTTTGAATGTATACCCTCGATTGTTTGGCGGAAACTCCTTTTTAAACAACATTGTTTTCAGGGCTCACTTTTATGCCATAAGCATGCGATAAAGTGGACTAGGCTTTTGGTGTTTATTTATTGATAGATACAGAAACATATGAGTTTTATTTATTATTATTATTATTAAATATATGAGTAAAATATATCGAGCCTTATATCGAGTCCAAAGCAAAGACTGCAGCAAAAAAGCTCGGGATCCTTTCCAAGGTCAGGCAGTATTTCACCCCAGGACAGCTTCTAGCATTACATCAAGCCCAAGTCCGTCTTGTATGGAATACTGCTGCCACCTATGGGATCCTATTCAACCTATCGCAGTCCACTGCTGGACATAGGTCTCCCCCATTTCGCGCCAGATATCCCGGTCCTCCGCTTTCCTCATCCAGCCTCCACCAGCGACCTTCGCAAGTCGTCGGTCCATCGGGCCGGAGGGCGTCCTACGCTACGCTTGCCGAGACGCGGTCTCCACTCCAGAACTCGTCTGCTCCAACGGCCATCGGTTCTGCGACATACGTGACCAGCCCACTGCCACTTCAACTTGCTGATCCGGCGGGCTATGTCGGTAACTTTAGTTCTCTTACGGATTAAATCATTTCTGATCTTATCCCTAAGAGAGACCCCGAGCATAGCTCGCTCCATTGCGCGTTGAGTGACTTTGAACTTGTGAACCAATCCCGCAGTCAGTGTCCATGTCTCAGCTGCGTATGTAAGTACGGGTAGGACGCATTGCTCAAAGACTTTTGTCTTTAAGCATTGCGGAATTGTCGACGTGAAGACCTGACGTAACTTGCCGAATGCCGCCCAGCCCAACTGAATCCTCCTACTTCCCTCTCGAAATGCCGGCCAAGTTGGATGGTTTGGCCCAAGTAAACGTATTCTGCACAACTTCGAGAAGGATGCCATCGACGCATATCGGTTGTGGCATGACATGGTCATTGAACATGACTTTCGTCTTGTCCAAATTCATGCCAAGCCCAACTCGTCGGGAGATTCATTTAGGCTATTCAACATCTCAGCAAGCTCTTCCGATGACTCTGCAACGATGACGATATCGTCAGCAAAGCGCAGATGAGAAATATACTCTCCATTGACGTTGACGCCTCGTTCAGACCAGTCCAGGGTCTTGAAGACATCCTCCAATGCGTTTGTAAACAGTTTCGGGGATATAACATCCCCCTGTCTCACACCACGACGCAATTGGATGGGTCTTGTCCGCTGGTCTTGGATCTGAACGGTCATCGTCGCTGCGTTGGAGAGACACTTCATCACCTCGATATATCGCCAGTCGATACCGCATCGCTGCAGAGCCTCCAGAACAGCCCAGGTTTCGATGGAGTCGAAGGCTTTCTCGTAGTCCACAAATGCCATACACAGCGGCTGGTTATACTCTTCGGTCTTCTGTATAAGCTGCCGAACAGTATGGATGTGGTCCACGGTGCTGTAGCCTTTTCGAAACCCAGCCTGCTCCGGTGGTTGGAATTCGTCGAGTCTTATGGCGAGACGGTTCGCTACAACTCTGGAAAACAACTTATAGACGTGGCTCAGAAGCGCTATCGGTCTATAATTCTTCAAGAGAGTTTTATCACCCTTCTTGAAGAATAAGACGACGACGCTTCTGGACCACGCCTCCGGTGTAGTTCCCTGGTGGATGACGGCATTAAAGAGCTCAACTAATGCCCTAAGGACGGGTTGTCCACCGGCTTTTAGGAGCTCTGTCGTAATACCGTCATCACCCGGGGCCTTCCCATTTCTAAGTTGCTCCAGTGCTGCACTAATCTCGCTAACGTCAATATCCGGGATATCTTGCGTACAATGGCGCCTTAGTGGGGCACGTGGATCTTCGGTGTCCTCGTCTGTGGCTGATGAGCGCTCGATGAATACAGTCGTCCATAGAATTTCTCAACCTCTTCCAGGATCTGTGGGCGAGTCGCGAGCAATTGCCCATCTGCTGTCTGAAGCTCACCAGATGGCTCCCCAAGTGGTTTTTGGAAAACTTTGGGACCCCTGTTGCGCTCAATAAGGTCCTTGATGAACCTTGTATTGAAACAGCGGAGGTCCCTGCGAACGAGTTTTCGTATCCGCTTGGAGAGAGCCTGATATTCCGGCGAAGCAACAGCAGCAGATGGCATCTCGCGTCTCAGCCTCATCAAATCCAGGGTTTCGGGAGAAAGTTTGGACGACTTCGCTCGTTTCATCGGCGGGAAATGCCTGCGACCCAGTTTACACACCGTCTTCACCACGTTGTCGGTTATCTCATCCACGTCGCCAGTGGTTTCCAGCAAGTCGAATCGATTTTGAAGTTCCAATTGGAACTGTTCGGACCCATAGTGTATTTGGAGCGGCGTAGGTCTGAGAGTAGATTTTATTAAGCGAGACCTTTCGGTCTGAAAACATATATTTAAAGTGCCTCGGACAAGTCGGTGATCACTGCCGGTTTTAAACCTGTTGACCACTGAGACATCTTTAAATATATGTCGCTTATCCGCCATAATAAAATCTATCTCGTTCCTTGTCACAGTGTTCGGGCTCTGCCAGGTCCATCTTCTCTGAGGCTTCTTCTTGAAGAAAGAATTCATCAAGAAGAGCCCCTCCATTTCGAGGAAGTTGACCAGCATCTGCCCCCTGTGATTCCTGATCCATGAAGTCCGATTTTCGATTCGCCGCGTTCTTGTACTCCCACTTTAGCGTTGAAGTCCCCCATAACAACATTGTAGAAGGTCGAAGTTGTGCCATGTATGGCTCTGGAGATATCCTCATACATGGCTTCAACCTCTTCGTCAGAGATGGAACCTATGGGATGATCAGCCAAATACCAACTGGCTGTTTTGACTCGATTGAGCGGCGTGCTGAGCGGCTCATTGGCGACCCTACTCTGACTGACGCTAAGCTGCAAAGCCTCGAGCATCGTCGTAGAGTTGCACGGCTATCAGTTTTTTACAGGCTACATTTCGGTGAGTGTGCGATGGAATTACACGCGTTAATTCCACCAGCCCCTTTTCACCATGGGGATACAAGACGGACGCGAGCGTTCCATCCTTACGTGGTAGACATTCCACACATCCGCACAGCCCGCTATGGTGCTTCGTTCTTAATGCGCACCGCAAAGGAATGGAATTCTTTGCCTCGTTATGTGTTCCCCGATCATTACAACCTGGCCGTCTTCAAGGCAAGAGTGAATAGGCTGTTTCTAGGCAGTCATGATCCATCCTCGGCCGCATCTTCACTTACCATCAGGTGAGATGGCGGTCAAATGTCTGCCTATAAAGGATAAAAAATATATATATATATATATATGAGTACCCTCGATTGTTTGATGCGCACAAATTCCTGTCAAACAATAATTTTCCAGCTTCAAAAGGCTCAATTTATCATTTTCTGAAAAATTATACTCAGAATACTCGTAAATATTGGATACCAATATTTATTCTGAGTTGAAATTATTGTATGGACTATGGTTTAGTTAACTCTTGACCGCAAGAGACGCCTTAAAGCGTCACAAACTACATTTTATATAGTGTATGGATTCTTGGCGTTTCACCGCCAATTATCCATGGTAAAGGGAAACTTATTCCCAACTATTTAAATGTAGCAATATTTCATACCAATGGCTATTCTGGCTAGCCCATAACTATGGATTTAGACATTATATTACACTAAACAGACATTCGCCATCGACAATTCAGTGTTTTCTATACATAATGTGTATGTATTAACAAAAAAGGTATATAAGTATGTTTATCCGTTGTTTAGTACCCATAACACTGGCTTCACGCTTAACTTGGGGCTAGATGGTGTGAATATCATTGAAAAATAAGACAAATAAATAAAATCCAACTGATACCTAGTAATTCAGAGTCATTGCATGCCTAATCGGACTTTAATATCGGCTCCCCAAAATCACTAACGGACCACGTGTTAAAATCAAATTTGACTCAGTATCATTCCCAAATTACCTCCGCGCAGTTAGTATCGAGGTAAAATTTATTCACCCTATGCCGCTGTAAATTGTCCTTTAATTTGCCGTTAAGTTTCTCCTCTTAGGGCGGAGTTATTTATGTGGCGAAAACGGTCCCTTCTCATATTGCGGTGAGGTTTTGAGGCGTTATCGGAGTCATTTGTTTTGTACTGGAATGTTATCGATTTCAGCATTAGGAATTTTGACTAAAAACTTTAACGTTTATATTTATAAAGATTTAACTGTTATATTTTTAGGTTTTTAAAGATGCAATTGCAATAAAACTTGTGGAATACTAGATAAATCTTGTTTATTAGCAAGAAAAAGAACCCACCGGCACAAACTTATATTCAATATAATATTAACATTTTGTGTTGGCGGTAAAACAAACTTATTCGCGCCATTTTTTATTTCTTGAAAACATGCGCAAGGAGTTATTATCATACAGCCATAGTTCAACAATCAAATTATGAATATAATAACAATGTATATTTAAAATAGTAATAAACAATCATAACAATTAACAATAATAACCTCCTTTAGTAACAAATTATCTAACAACTGTACATTTCGACGACCCATTCGGTGTTGTTGAGAGGTCAGCTGCAACACCAAGGTTTCCGGGTTCGATCCCCGGGCAGTACAAACATTTGTGTGCATGAACATGTCTGTTTGTAACGGTCTGGGTGTTTTCTATGTATGATATGTATGTTTTTACAAAAAAAAAGTATGTTTATCCGTTGTTTAGTACCCATAATACAGGCTTCACGCTTAACTTGGGGCTAGTTGGCGCTGTGTGAATGTCAGTGGATATTTATTATATACCAACACACACTGTTAAACTATAATCTAAAACTTTAATTACGATATAACGGATTTCGAGTGCTCGTTTTAAAGTACGTCAAGATGTTAGTCTCTACTTGTATTGTAGGATATTAGCCGATGATAGCCGCTACCAATCGCAGCCATCACTGCTTGCTATGTACTAAACAACGGATAAACATACACTTTTTTATAAATACAATACATAATATACTTAGAAACTCCCAGATCGAACAGACATATTCACAAAATGTTTATACAAACCGGGGATCGAACCCGGAACCCTTGGTGTATTAACGTTGCAACCATTACACCAAACAGGTCGTCAAATATTTAAATATAGCTATAATTTAATTCTTCGTGATGAATTACACAAGCATCATCACCTCACACAAGCATCATCTGTAGGTAGTCCGATACCAAGTCGTCTAGGTAGATATCGCAGAACCAGGGGAGATACCGCAATCACTTAAAACAGTATTGTTATAATGAAACGTCAGCATTTTTACTCACAAAACAATAGAAAAAAGTGTTCCGAATGCAGCGACAGTACACATACACATTTTTCGAATGAGCGTACATTTACCTTAATAAAAGCCTACAAACTGTATTGGCGGTTTGTATTTGAGGTTAGAGTGGCGTATCTACCTTTATATACACAGTTTATCATTGACTGAAACCCAATTACTTTTAACGGACCATTACAGCTGCATTAACAGCGTAGATCGCGAGTCCAAATTTATAGTGGCCCGTCACCCCGAATTTTGTCGAAGAAAAATACATCTTTTTCATCCGAAACGTTTTGTCAACGTCCGCCGGCTATTCGACGGAATGGGCGTCATTTGGAATGAGCGCCTCCGAGGGGGCTCTAAGTGGCTTATGGCTTCACTGTAAATTGGTATCGAAATGTACTTGTAACGGATGTCCTCTGACATATCAGCTTTGATGGAAGTTATACAGGTTCATTTGTAGAGCGATTTTTAGGGTTCCGTAGCCAAATGGCAAAAACCGGTACCCTTATAGATTCGTCAAGTCTGTCTGTTTGTCTTGTCTGTCTGTCAGTCCGTCCGAATAATACAACCCCTTTTTACTCCGAAACTATAAGCACTACACTATTCAAACTTTGTGAGTATATGTATTCTGTGAACCACTATTAGGTTTTGACAAGAAACTTGAAAAAATAATAATATATTTTGGGGTTCCTCATACATTGAACTGAAACTGATATCGAGTTTTCTAATATAAAAAGTGATATTAGAAAACTCGATATAATTTTTTAAGCTCCAATAATTTAAGGGCCAATAGTTTGCGCGAGAGACACTTCCAAAGTTGAAAAAATTGTGTCCCCCCCCCCCTCTAATTTCTGAACTATGGGGTTAATAACATTGAAAAAAATTATGATGTACATTACCATGAAATCTACCAAGGAAATTTGTTTTGAACGATTTCTGGTGAGTAGTTTTTTTATATGTCAAAAACGGTGAACCACTATTTATCATTTTAAAGCTGTAGTGCCTAAGTAAATAAAAATTACATTATTTTATGTTACTTGCTGCACCGGAACCCTCCACGGGCGATACCGACTCGCGCTTGGCCAATTTTTTCTTATCAAATTCTGAACAACGACGTTATTAATTTACTAGGTGGTAAACTCGATACTGAATCGTCTAGGTAAGTACCACCGCAGTGCCAGATACATGTCCCGTCAAATAAGAGTGCTATGCACTTTTGTGTTTCGGGATGAGGTCACTGTAGCTTGTGAAATTACCGCGTATAAAAGACCTAACTGGTGTCTCGGGTGACGGGCGCAGTGCGGCATTGATGGAGAAGAATAACTCTTTATCAATTATTGATCTTCTTCAATGCCGCTCTGTCATGGTCAAGCAGTTCATTTCGTATCATAAAAAACTAAACAAAACATTTGCTGTAGCCACTATAAAACTTCGAAGCACTGTGGCAATTTTCACTCTAATTACTTAAGGGTACGTTTGATTTCGTAATTTGTCAATTTACGGAAATGTAAGCGTAAAATGCTACAATTTATCTTGTGTATCCTACGAAAGATTATCAATTTCCTAGAAATTAATCAGTTGCGGTTCTCATTATTTTCCGGTGACATTCACCCAACATTTACTAAGATAATACATAAACGCTACTGGACTCGACGCATATCTGAACGTTCTTACAATGAACACTAATCCCGTTGAGATCGTCAAAAAGATTGCTACTGAGATCTTTATGATAAGCGAATCATATATACATCATACACTCAATATAGCGTCGGTGCTCAATGGAGAGGACTGTCGCCTTACTACCGGAGGCTGAGGTTCAAATCCGACACGTACCAATGTGTTTTCGAATTTCGAAAATATATGTACGTTATCCGACGCTTACGGTGTGAAATCGTCCAATCCGCACTGGGCCCTGGACGACTAAGGCCTAATCACCCTATACGGTAGGCCCGTGCCCCTCGGTGGGACGTTTAATGAGCTGATGATGACTCATATATATATAGCTATCTAGAGACATGCCTTCCTTCCAATGTCGCCATCTCCGATCGTTATGCGGCACTTAGTTCTGAAGCTACGTCTCAGCTTACTGCGATGCAATTGTTACAATTGCCTCGACAGCATGGGGAATGCCACTTGTATCTGCATTACATGGTCTTGGCTTGAAATAAACCCCCACAACGCCCTAAGCCGAGGTTCGAGTCCAGTTCGGGGACGCCCTTAAGCTCGTAGTGTAAATTTAAGGCTGAGAGCCATCTGCGCTTGCCATGCGCCCGGTGAAGCTGTAAAGCCAACATCAGTAGTCAGTTCGAAAAAAAAAGCTTGAAAAAGAAATAAAATATGTCTTGGATTAGAATACAGGTATTTGTGTTTTTTTATGTTACAAAGTGAACAGTATAGTCACCTGATGGTAAGTGATACGCCTTACCATGTCAGAGCGGCATTACAGGAGACCAACAACTGATAGACAGTTATTATCCTCCATCAATGCCGCACTCGCCCGTCACCCGAGACAACAGATGCGAGTCTTTATACCCGGTAATTTTACTAGCTACAGTGCCTCATCCCGGAACACAAAAGCGCATAACACCGAATATTTAATTTGTTTTCTTACCTAAAATTTCTGCACGAAGAACTATTATTCAGGGTCCATTAGGTACAGTGTTGTTTTGCTACTAGTGAGTTTGTTTTCATGAAATGCATATGGGATTTTAATGTTGTATAATATAATTACACAAGAAAATAATAAGCATTTCATGAAAAAGAACATAAATAAGATGAGGGCACTGTAGCTAGTAAAATTACCGGGTATAAGAGACCTAACAACTGCTGTCTCGGGTGACGGGTGCAATGTGGCATTGATGGACAATGATCACTGGGTATCAGTTGTTAATTTTCCTTAAATGGCGCTCTGTCATGGTCGGGCGTATCACTTACCGCCAGGTGAGCGTCCTGACCGTCCTGTACACTCTGTAACAAAAAAAAAAATTTACAACAGATCGCCTGCAACTTTAAAAGATGCTTTTCAATCTTTAAGTTATATAAATGTATTTCTGTGTACCTATATTGGATCTTACTACTATATAACTTACTACTATTCGACATGAATACAGAGTATCCTCCGACGTCTCACAGTAACATTGCTATGAAACACCGTTTTTATTCTTTCCTTCTGTTATTTTCATATTTATTCACGGTTGAACTAATACCAGATAAAGTTCAAGAAACCAGGCTTCAAGGGATCCGGCAATGTTATTTATTAAAGAGCGAAAGCTCGCTCAATTTCCTCGAGACGGTATAAATCTGAATGAGGTTTATGGGGGATTAGAAACTTTTTGTTTCTGCCGCTCTTTTTGCTTGTTTCATTATTTGGCTGCATTTAAATTCGAGACACAAGAAGGATAAAGATATTCACACGTAAATTGTTTAAAAATAAAACTTGTTTTTTATGCCATAAGTGAACGGTCAGTGCGCTCACCTGGTGGTAAGTGATACGCCTGACCATGACAAAAGCAATGTTGACGGGAATTAATAACAGTAGGTAGTCATTATTTTTCCGTTAATACTGCTCTGCGCCCATCACCCAAGACAACAGATGTTAGGTCTCTCATACCCGGTAATTTTACTAGCTACAGTGCCCTCGTCTCGAAACACAAATGCAAAACATTCCTTTTTTACGAGACGATATCTGGCACTGCGTTGGTACCTACCAAGACGACTCAGTACTGAGTCCACCACCTAGTAAATTGGTACACTTCGTGCTACTAAATAAATAACCACAGATCCCTATCGTCCACATATCCGTGGTACCCAAAGACATCCGAATATACAATTAGACTGGACAAGCCGCCTAGTTTATAGGTAGTCCCAGTGTCGCAATTTCTTTTTGGTTCTTACCTGTGCAAAGTTATTATATTTCTTGGTAAATTTACTGATTCTTTGCGATAATGGCATGTTACAATTGTACAGGATGGCATTTTGGGAAAAAACGGTAATTTCTTCTAATATTCGTGCGTCTTGACTCGTCTCACAGAGCGTAAACTGGAAGCCAGTGTATGCTCGTTGAGCTTACATTTGTCGCACTTAAAAACGCGGCTTGCCCCATCTCCTGTATTGGGAAATCTGTGGTGGTACCCTTTGACGTGACATGTGGCGAATTGCATCACCGCCTTATGTTGTGTTTTATTATTTTTAAGACTGGGAAAGCAGGACCAATTAATGAGTTTGTATGAAAACATTGATGTGAAAGTGGCGTTCCATCATCTCTGCCTACCCCCTTGGGACTGAAGCGTGACCTTTATTTTTGTACGATGCCCTAATTTAAGCAAGGACCTTGTACTATGAGTACTAAATGAGGAATCGACATACTGATTTTCTTTGTTTTGTCAATATACAAACTACACATAGGAACACGTCGGTGGCTCAATGGTGTGGACTGTCGCTCTCCAACCAGGAGGGCCCAGGTTCAAATCCCGCCACGTATCAATGTGTTTTCGAATTTTCGAAAAATATATGTACGTTATCCGACGCTCTTTCGGTGAAGGAAATGATCGTGAGGAAACCTTCATGCACGCCTGCGAAGAGATTCGAAGGTTGTGTGTGAAGTCGTCCAATCCACACTGGGCCCGCGTGGACGACTAAGGCCTAATCACCCTATACGGGTAGGCTCGTGTCCCTCGGTGGGGACGTTTAATGAGCTGATGATGAAGATGATGACATAGGAACACCCAGACCAATATAAATTTACACGAAAAATGAAACTGTAATGACCTAACCAAACTGGTGACAACACACAAACTACTTATAAAATGACTTGCTCTATGAATATCGCACAGGATTTGAACCCACGACCCATCGAATGAGAAATCTCAACTCCACGCTAAGACCACTACACGTCTAAATCTTTTGTCCCCATACCTAATGCAGTTGTTTCTTAGGAATATTAGATACTGCAACCACTTTAATAAATAAATATTTACAGACATTCACTTAGCGCCATCTAGCCCCAAACGTAGTATTAGCGTGTAACATGGGATCTAAACCACGGATAAACATACTTATTTTAACTTTTTATTATGTAAATACATACATATTCAACATAGAAAAAGAAAACGCCCATAATATAAACAGACATGTTCATGCATACAAAGTTTGTGCTGCCCGGTGATCGAACCCGGAACCCTTGGTGTATAACCGACGTCTCAACCATTACACCTAACGAGTCGTTATATAGGATAGGATCACTTCTAGGTCCCACAGGGTCTACAAGTGAAAAACTACAACATTTCCTATGTTAAAACAGTACATAACTTAGCGCGCTCGGTTTGCATTTCCCGGATAGGATGAGCCGCCTCTAAGATTTATGCGCGCGGAAATTGACTGGCGAGCGAACCTTATAAATAAGAGTTCGCACCACCGTTTATCTATAATAAGATTATTTATATTGCGCGACAATATTATGCAAGCTTATTTTTTTTTATTGGTACCAATTGTTTTTTAAGGCAAAGGAAACAACAATTTAAAATTGACATGCAAAAAACTTGTGGGCCAAAATGATTTTTTTTTTGCAAAATTATCATAGCGCGTGTTCCATTTTTAAAATGTTAATGTTATTTCACGATGTGGCTTGAATATATATGGCTTGCAATTTGCTTCGAATCATTAATTTAAATATCTCAATGCTTCGAATAAAGTATTTGCTATTTTAATTGTTTTAGCTTTTATAAAAACTAACTTCAAAGCTAGGTGGAAAACAAATTTGTTATTATATGATATCTATTAAGTTAATTGGTTATATTTAAGAGTTTTATATAAGGTTATAAAAAATACATAAAGGGCCATGTAGTTGCTCTTATTTTAGCTATATTAATTGATTTTCATATTTGAGTCTTTCCCCATACCTTCTAAGAAAAAAACATTGCCTAAGTTACAACCTAAAAGTTGCTTTTTCATTTTTTCGTTACATTAAGTTATGAATCACAAAATGTGCCAATTACTTCAAAACAAATACCAAACCTTACTTCAAAATCAAATGATCAACCAAGCACGTATATTTGTTCGTGTATGACATGAGATAACCTAAGGCAGAAACAGTACCGCGGTATTAAAGCCCACATTTCCATTATTAACGATCGGCAAACGTTGGTGGCTTCCTACCGGTTGGTAAATATAATCAGCTAATTATAGCTTGGAGCTATCTGAAACGGACCATCGTACGAAACACGGGCAATATGTATGTGATTTTAGAATGTGTTTGTCATCTGTATTTTGTTTCTTTGATCTAGTTAACTGTTCTTTTTTCGAAGTGACTACTGCTGGCCGCAGATGGCCTTTACAGCTTCACCGGGCAATTGGCGAACGCAGATGGCTCTGAGCCTTAGCTAGTTAACTGTGTAGAAAGAATTTTACTTACACTACTAGGTATGTCTTATTAAGGTTAAAAATATATTATACTGGCTTTTACCCGCGGCTTCACTTGTCTTAAATTCGGGGTAACATGGTTTTCCTCTTTCCTGGTTATGAAAACAGAGTAATTTTACACTGCTCTAGATGATATTATACGTATTTCCATCAATTTTTAGCTTCCTGCCTTGAAAACTGTGAAAAATGCCATATAAATTCGTCCCTCTCCCTGCGACTGCGACTTTCACCGATTTCCGAAATATTATTCAAGATTTCGGTTCATCATCAGCTCATTAAACGTCCCCACCGAGGGGCACGAGCCTACCCGTATAGGGTGTGTCGGCGTTAGTTGTCCACGCGGGCCCAGTGCGGGTTGACCGATTTTACGCACGACCTTTGAATCTCTTCGCAGATGTGCCTCACGATGTTTTCCTTCACCTTAAGAGCGTCGGTTAAACGTACATATATTTTCGAAACAACATTGGAAATACAAATGAATACATTATACATAATAAATACATTTGAAATCTGTACGTGGCGAGATTCGAACCTGCACCCTCCAGATCGGAAGGCAACAGTCCACACCAATAAGCCACCGACGCTCTCTTTAATATTCTAATATAGCATACAGCCCAGACTAAATTACCAATAAATCCCAGAACATAATTATACTCGAAAGTAGCTCCAATAAAAAAGTTCTTTAATAACAGTAACCCAATTATCCAAGACGCAATATTAAACAAATGAATTTGTTCCGACGTACGCAGATAGCATCGAGTGCCCCGGACTCCATTGTTTGTCCGAAGTTATTATCTAAGAACGGAGATACCCCGAAAATATGCCGCCAAAGACAATATTTTCGGTTATCTCCGGTAATTTATGCGAAAACTTGTCGAAACTTGTTCACTTAGGAGACAATCCGAGTTGCAGATGTCGAACGCGATTATATTGTTCTGTGTAAGGTTCAGGAGCAGACGAGTTCTGGAGACCGCGTCTTGGCTAGCCCAGCGTGGGACGTCCTCCGGTCCGATACTCAAGTTACCAACAAAGACCGCCGGATCATCATGTTGAAGTGGCAGTGGGCTGGTCACGTATGTCGCAGAACCGATTGCCGTTGGAGCAGACGAGTTCTGGAGTGTAGACCGCGTCTTGAATAGCCAAGTGTGGGACTCCAGCCCGATACTAAAGTTACCGACATAGCCCGCCGGATCAGCAAGTTGAAGTGGCAGTGGGCTGATCACGTAGGTCGTAGAACCGATAACCGTTTGAGCAGACGAGTTCTGGAGTGGAGACCGCGTTCATGGCAAGCGTAACGTAGGACGCCCGGCCCGATGGACCGACGACTTGCGAAATGTCTCTGGTGGAGGCTGAATGACGAAAGCGGGGCCGGGATATCTGGCGCAGAATGGGGTAGACCTATGTCTAAGAATTGATTGGCTTAAAATGCTTAATAGAAAATCAATCAAACCTCAACCGTTCCTACGTTTTGTTTTCAAAAGATGCTAATGGTTGATTAGTTCGGGTTCGTACCATATGCAATGTAAAATTTGTGTGAAGAAACGTGTCATTAGTGTATTTAAAATACATTATTGTAATTTAAAAAAAAACATTTAAATCTTCAAGTAGGCTTTATGACGCTGTGTCAATATCTGGGGATATTTATTTATTTAACTCTATGTATTTAGACCATAGTGTATTGTAAGTATTGGATCTGAAAATTGTGGGTTCTATATCCACGAAATATCATAGAAACTAGGACTCAAAAGTAGTAGTTTCTATGCCTAATTATTTGTTAAAGGAAAATAAAAAAATCCTTGAAATGATGCATGATAACATGGCATAGGAGCGTCGGTGGCTCAATGGTGAAGACTGTCGCCTTCCTACCGGGAGGGCTGAGATTCAAATCCTGACACGTACCAATGTGTTTTCGAGTTTTCGAAAATATATGTACGTTATCCGACGCTCTTACGGTGAAGGAAAACATCGTGAGGAAACCTTCATGCACGCCTGCGAAGAGATTTAATGGTTGTGTGTGAAGTCGTCCAATCCGCACTGGGCCCGCGTGGACGACTAAGGCCTAATCACCCGATACGGGTAGGCTCGTGCCCCTCGGTGGGGACGTTAATGAGCTGATGATGATGATGATGAACATGGCATAGTAAAATATAGCACGGCTCTAATAAAAATGCTTGTTGTCACTTTGGAACGCTGACAGCAAAGAATAACAAAGAATTATTTATACCATAACTCATAATCGAATTCCAAATTCAAATATGAGTCGTTCAAATATTTATCTTGCTAAGACCACGGCGACAATCAACAATAGACGCCATAAGAAAGGAAAGTCAACGGCACCCTCTCCCCGTCAGTGGGTAGTTATGCGTTGTACCCTCCATAATTTAATATAAATAATCCCACATTTCCTCCGGAGCCACTTTTGTAATATGTCGCTATGTGGTGCAGTGGGGGATCGCAATTCTAGTTATCTATATAGAGCTGTAAGACCCAAGGTGTCAGCTTTTCTCTTTTTTAAATTCACTTTGTTGCTTAAGTTTTATCTATTTATAAAGGTTCACTAGCGTTTGTTCCATAATGTGAACACAACCTTACTAATTGTGACATCTTCAACACGACGTGTAAATAAAAAACAGCCTTACTTACCACTTAAAATTTAAACATAATATAAAAATACGAATAAGATATCCAAAAATGGCTTAAGATTCCTATTAATTAGATGTGGGTATTTTTTGGGTATCTTATTCGTATTTTTTATATTGTTTAAATTTTAAGTGGTAAGTAAGGCTGTTTTTTTTTATTTACTGTGTACTGTATTTGTGTTCACATAACCTTACTAATTGTGACATCTTCAACACGACGTGTAAATAAAAAACAGCCTTACTTACCACTTAAAATTTAAACATAATATAAAAATACGAATGGGTATCTTACCAAAAATACCCACATCTAATTAATAGGAATCTTAAGCCATGCTTGGCTTGCCATGCTGGACAGTCTGGACACTATGACTGTTAAGCAATTTTACAGTAAATAATATATGTACAATCTCCCGGAAATATTAAGATAAATGTTTAACTTTTGCAATAGTATAACAGAATGGTCAAAAAGAGGAAAGGCGAGAACCAAAGATAGTCGAATCAGGTTCGCAATCGAATAAATCGCAATGAGAACATACGAGTAAACTTCCATAATCAACGACTCATAAGGCGTAATGGTCAAAATGTCAGTTACGATGGCTACTTACCAAGTTCAATCCCCGTGCAGAACAAAGTGTACGTGAACGTATTTTTTTGTTTCGGTCTCGGTGTTTTTTGTAAGTATTAACAAAAAAAGTATTTAAGTATGTTTCTCAGTTGTTAAGTACCAAAAACGGGACAATAAGAAGCAACAACAAAACAAAAAAAAACGTGGCACACCAAAAGTCCACTAGTCACAGTCAGCCGCGCGACAACTCCGCGATTCCTCGATCACCCTCCGAACAAGCCGGTGACAAGCCTCTTCATAATCGTTGGAGCCACCGTTAACCACAGACGTCCATAAAAATCGCACGTCTACCATAAATATCAGACGAATTCAATTATGATGGAATTTTAAAGGGGATAGTTCGGCCCATTGTTGTGTTGCATAAGCCGGGTCGCAATTACTCGTGTGGTTTTTATCACCGAATTTGTGCACACTTTTTTATTTAACACACTGTTTCTATGGTATAAAATGATCGTATCAGTTCGCTCAACTGATGGTCAGTGACGCGTCTGACCATGACATAGCAGAATTGAAGTAAAACAGTCACTTTATAAAGACTAATCCACGTCAGTACCGCACTGCGCCCGTCATCCGAGACAACGGATAATCTCATATACCCGGTTATTTCGTTAGCTACAGTGCCCTCATCCCGAAAAGGAAAAGCAAGTCGAACCCGCAGATGGGGCGATGACCTGGTTAAGATGCCAGGATATCAACTGCTAGGGATCGGTCCGCGTAGAAATCATTAGGAAAGGCCTTCGTTTCGAAGTGCATATATATATTTAGACTGTGATGATGATGATAAGTACATAAATAAATAAATATCCACTGACATTCACATAGCCTCATCTAGTGTCAAACTAAGCGTTAACCTGAGGCTGTAATATGGGGACTAAACAACCGATAAACATACCTATATACATTTTTTTAAAATACATAATATACATAGAAAACACCCAGGCACAAACAGACATGTTCATGCACACAAATATTTGTACTACCCGAGGATCGAACCCGGAACCGTTGGTGTAAGAACCGACATCTCAACCACTTACACTACATGGGTCGTCGAATATTGGTAGAGTTGAAACGCTACGTCATCGTAGTGAACGCGCCGCATTTGTCACCCGACTCAGCAGCATTCGTCGTCCATCTGTCATTCGCCCTTGAATTCGCCGGACGTCATAGAGATATACAGAAGGGCACGTGAATTTAGTTTTCTGCTATGGACGTATGAAAAAATACGGACGGTCATTAAAACATAAATTATGTCCCCGGAATGACAGTGGCTGTGTTTGATGTCATTTTGAAAAATATTTTTTATACTTATTTTAGTGTTTGAAACTAGAAATATGTAATCGAATCGTTCATTTACCTATAGTATGTAATTACTGGATTGTTCTCCTTGGGGCATAGGCATAGGCTATGCTCTTTTTTAGAGGTTTTCCCTTAGATTAAGCATGTACTAGATGTAGTCATAAGACGTTGCCGCTCTTATATCATTGTAATGCAATACACGTCATGTATCTTTGTCTATCACACGAATCCTAGTTACGAGTAGAAGAGACGGTTGATAGACGTTTGACAACTCTGACGTCGTGTCATTTTGTGGCCTCCAAAGAGGCCAAAACATTACGAGCTGTCGTGCAAATTTTTCACAAAGTGTCATAATTTTAATAAATATTTTGAAAAGAAATAAGTAAACGTAGAAAAATGTCGTGTTCTGCGGTAAATTGTTCTTCAAGAACCACCAAAGGAGGAGTAAAAGACCCGGAATTATCATTTCATAAGTAAATATTTGACGACATTTTCATTCATATTACGTAGTTGTAATGAGACTTATGGATAAAAAACATGTAGTAGTAGACTTTAAATAATGTAGACATACATTAGCTTGTATTAATTGTAGAAATTACGTCTAAAACAATTAATATTATGCATGAAAATTTAAGGATGTTACATAGTGATGTACTCAACATAGAATTTAATTCCATCGATAGTATTTCTTTAACAGTTTCTTTTATACAATTATTGAATTTTTAGGTTCCCGAAATGTCCACAAATCAGAGAAGAATGGGTTAAAAGTGTAAGGCGTGAAAACTGGGAGCCTACGAAGAACTCCAGGCTTTGCTCAAAACATTTTGAGCAATCCTGTTTCATCGTAGGCTTATCAATAAAAAAACTGAAATCCGATGCAGTACCAACCATTTTTGAAGGATATCCTGGATATTATCAACCTGTTAGTTATTTTTACTATTTAGACCCTTTTATGCGAGTCTTTTCTGTATAACTGGTTAGAGAAAGTAAGTTTTTTGTTTTCTTTAGATAGAAATAAATCTGTTTCTATACTATATATTTTAAAGTTTAAATTGGAATAGCATGACAATAAAAAGCGTACCGATAATGAAGTATTGTTTAAAGGCATACAAATAAAGTTCCTTTACAACAAACTACTGAGTGACAGATCTATCCGATCTGTCAGATTTTGTTCCACAAATCGTCGTGGGACTTCTTTCGTGAAACAGACTTTATGTAGAAACTTACACAATCACAAAGAGAATGGCGAAAAAGTCAAACTTGTTAATATTATAAAAGATATTTTATTCATTTCACATAGTTGGAAATCATGTTTTTTGAGGAAATGCTGACTCACTGTAGATATCTGATTAAGGACAAAAACAATTGCAAATTGATAATGGCCATTGAATAACTACTTACTGAGTTTCTTGCCAGAGTCTTCTTAATATAATCAAATCTTTGAACCGGTGTAGTAGATTCAAAATACTTTTTAATTTCTTTTTAGGGTTCCGTAGTCAAACAGCAAAAAACAGAACCCTTATAGATTCGTCATGTCTGTATGTTTGTCCGAATATCACATCAACTTTTCTCAGAAAATTTAAAAACTATAAAAATATTGTTATAATTTTGCAAGAATATATTTGTGTTCTGTAATCCACATTATAATTTTAACAAAAAAACATGAAAAAAAAATGTTTTTAGGTCGCATATTTTAAACTGAAACTTTTTTTTCATGATACCCACTATTGTGGGTTATCAATGTAGGTATGTATGGGTCTTTAAAAATGATAATGAGGCTTTCAGTATATATTTTTTAAATAAAATAATTTTTAAGTTTGAGTTTGTGAGTGTTATTTAAAATTTGTTATTTTACCGTAAAAATAAATATAGTCTATTTAATACCTACCAATAATATTTTGTTTTATTTGTTCCAACATCATCTAATTTTAACCTCAGGAAGACCAAACTTCAAAATATTTGCGTATAAAATTTATTATGGTAACGCTTTTTTTAATTTTTGTTGTAGATAAAATTAACAGCGTTGCTGTATCTGACTCCATGTTATTTTTAACACAATTTATAATCATCTAATTCTGCAGGTGCGACGACGACGCCCGGCTTAATTCTAGTAATATGTTCGATACCAAGGTCACATCCCTAGTGACGCACACTAATACAAATCTGTAACTGCACACTAACAAAAATTCGACACCGCCTTTCAATATACAGTCTGTCTACCTCATAATATGTCTATGGGTTTTCCTAACATCTATGGCTCTGTTGACAGATGCGCGCCAAATGTCATAATATTCCGTAAAACCACAGAATAAATCTTAAAAAATCTGGCCGGATTTTGACACACATTAAATAAATATCATTATCATTACAGCTTGACACGTCAACTGCTGAACGAAGGTCACCTCTAACCGTAACTATAATTCCACCATTGCATCAATAATCTTACAGACCAAAAAGTATTTCTTTTGGATCGTATTTTTTCCGCACTATTTAGTTAAGAGTTAAGACCCAAGATGTCTACCTTATTTATTAATCTGTTGGTTAAATCAATAAATACGCTGTTTGTTTTTGGAAATACGTTTAGCGACCTTCAATATTCCGTTAAAATTAAATAATATGAATACTGCTTTGAGTATTGTAACCATAACAATAATGACGTAATATCAATCGAGGTCACATCCTTCTTGCTCATACGTACTTGATATTGGTGAAAGGTCTCACATTATGAGCAAATCGTGTTTACCTTCGCTTTTAAACACGTGTTAAATTGAAATCTTGTTACAAGTGCAGTCGTGGCCGAGCGGTTAAGGCGTCTGACTAGAAATCAGATTCCCTCTGGGAGCGTAGGTTCGAATCCTACCGACTGCGAGAGCGGTGTACATAGTTAGATGTTTTTTGGATACATATAAAAAAAATCAAGCAGAAGAAATATTTTCACAGATTACTGATGATAAAAATGAACCTATTTTCTCCCTTTCTCGCTTATTATTATAACTTTCAAAATCTGAGGGTGCGGTAAAGCACCGCCAAGACGAGCCAAGCAAAGCGCAAAGGCACAACTGGTACGTAGGTAAAGTTAGCTTTTATCGAAGTGTTTCGTTATATTTTTGAATTTGATACTTGTACCAGACAGTTCATATACTCAGGATATGATGTTATATATTAGGCTGTGTGGGTTCAGAAGCTTGGCTCTACATGAGAACAGATATATATTTCACAGGGCTTTATGTGGTTGTCCTGGCAACATTTTACATGAAATGTTTTGGTGGAATTTTAATGTTTATTAAATTACATGTTATCCCGTCTCTATAAATATTTTAATAGAAAGTTGTAAATCTATAATATAAAAATGAATCGCAAAATGTGTTGGTAAGCGCATAACTCAACAACGCCTGGACCAATTTGGCCAATTCTTTTTTTAAAATGTTCATTGAAGTCCAAGGATGGTTCTTACGGCGAGAATAATTGCCGGGAAAACCCTAAAAACAACCCTTTTCTTTTCACATACAAACGTTTTCTAACTAAAACGTAGAATCAATTTGAGCTTTATTGTTATTATAATATAAAGTTCATTAAAATTACTTACTTTTAAATGCGTATAGTGTTTTATTTAATTATTTTTAATTATCACCGAATTATTACCAGGGTGACGGTTCTGTTCAGGATACTTTTTGCAAAGAATATAAAAACGGTAGGAACAAAACACTGCCACATTACATTTTTTTTCTGTCAGGACGGGTCAGCTAGTAGTTAATAAAATAATGCATCGAAACTTAATTTATTTTGTGAAATGTCTAAATTAATGATTAGAGTATTAGAGTAATGACTTTATCAAAATTATTGATGATCTATCCTAATTGGAACCAATGAATAACCCAAGATGAACCCAAAATTAAATAAAACGTCAATTTTTAAACGTCAATTTTATTTATATATCATAACAATAGAAAACTGTTGTTTGTCTGTAATTTTTCTCCGTCAGTCAAACGAGGGCTTATAGAACTCATTTATAATTTAGAGTCTGTTCATATGACATTAATTTTCTACCTACAAGCAACTAATAGATAATCTTTGTTAACCCTCAAGTAGGCGTCTGTAAGTTATCTGATTATTGCCCATTCCGGTCGCAAGTGGTGGGTTAAAATATTACAAAGTATTACCGGACGCGTGCCGAATATTACACGTTATTACACTGTAATAATTCGAGTGACTCTGTGGCAGTGTGTTTTATGTCAACCACTTGAATGGCGTCTAGTTTATGGGGGGAAGTGAATCAATCAGCTGCTACTGCATTGTTCTTATTTAATTAAGAAGTCAACTGAGCTCTATTGAAGCTGCAGCGGGGAGAATATTCAGATGTTTCATTATTAAGAACCTTCATTATTCATTCTTAATCCAATTTTAGACTTTAATTTAGGTTGTTCACTAAATTTCCACCCCCTTAAGAACTTAAACAAGTAGCTAGTCAACAGTTTTTGAGTTAACTAGGTAAATCGGCTCACAAAAAAATAAGTTCTTATGCCAAAGAAAAAAATATATATATATATATATATTCATATATATATAATAATGTTTTGGCGCGTGAGGAAACCTGCGCACGCCTGCGAAGAGATTCAAAGGTTGTGCGTGAAGTCGTCCAACCCGCACTGGGCCCCCGTGGATGACTAAGACTAATCACTCTATACGGGTAGGCTCATACGCCTCGTGGGGACGTGGGGACGTCCCACCGAGGGGCACGGAATCTCTTCGCAGGCGTGCGTGAAGGTTTCCTCACGATGTTTTCCTTCACCGTAAGAGCGTCGGATAACGTACATATATTTTTCGAAAATTCGAAAACACATTGGTACGTGTCGGGATTTGAACCTCAGCCCTCCCGGTACGAGGGCGACAGTCCACACCATTGAGCCACCGACGCTCTATCTACATAAAAGCATAATTTAATAGATATGTTGTGATTTGTAATGATATCATAGCGTTCATTCGAACGAACGAAAATTATTACATATATATGTTTATTTAACATATAGAGCTGATGGTATTGGGTTCTACTGCATAATAAATTAATAATAATAATAACTTTATTTACCAATGTCATCCTTAACATAAAATTGTTGGCCTCTTCTTTTAAGTGCAAACCACCTGTGCCAGAAAAGGACCACATCATTTTCATCATAACAAAAACAATAAAAAAAATCTGTTATTATAATGTGGGTGTCGTGTGTGTGAGTGATATGTGCACTATATGTGTACGAGTATGTGTGTAAATGTGCGTAACTGAAATTATATAAATTAGTATATATGATATATAAATGGAAGACTTAGTACCGAGTCGTCTAGGTAGATACCACCACATAATGGTTCCAGATATCGACCCGTGAAATATAATACTTCTGCACACTTCTGTTTTGTGATGAGGGCACTGTAGCTAGTAAAAGTATAGTTTGAAAAACTAAGAAAACACGCTTTAATAAAAGTTTATTTTTAAATCCAGTATTCTCAGCAGACTCATGATCTCAGCCTAATCGAGATCAAGCGTTGACACGACTTTGTATTAACAAAAATGGTTTGAATTCCATAAAATCCCGGGCAGTTAGCCATTCATTGTTACAACCAACAATTTCGTGTAATTTGATTCGCTAATCACGCCGCTTGCCGTGTGTAGACCAAAACCACAACGTGTACCGGCAAACGGTCACATTACTGTAACGATGGTAGCCCAGTTATTAGATACTAGTTTTTGCACGCGGCTTCGCTCGAGTTAAGTCCAGGGTAAACACGGTTCTTCATTTCTAATTTAGAACACAGGAAGATTGCCAAACCCAGGTATTTTTCGATGGATACCGATTTTTAGTTTCGTACCTTGAAAACTGGGAAAGCCAGTATAAAATTTTATACCCATTTTTCAGGGTATCTTAATATAGGAGTGGTTTATACGGATATAGGGATAATTTGTCCGCATACCATGTCCACTAAGGCTCCGCACAGCCTCGGCGTGACAACAGCAGTGTAATATGCGTGTATTTTTATAAATTAAAATAAACAAGTTATTAAATATTTAACCCTAGACCATGCATGAGAATAAATATAAATTTAAAAGTTGCTTAAATTAAATTATTTGAAACTGAAATGTTGCTAGGTACTATACTATAAAGTTGATAGCTGTATTTTTGTAAGAAAATTAAAAACAAATAAGGGAGTTGATATGAACATATTCTGATAACAAACTAATCCATTTTAAGTAATTAAATATAAGTACTTTATATCACGATACACGTGTAAAATTTATTTCCTATGCCCACTTCTACTAATAGAGCATTATTTCCAAACATTAGCACATACAAAACCCGTCGATCCAGTCAAACATCAATTCGAATTTAATACGCTCAACGCGAAACCGTTACCAAACAAAGGCATTACATTTGCGGACATTGAATAGTATACACAATAAACACATCAATTACGAAGGCGCGTACTCAAAGCGTCGCAAATCCACGGGCGTATCTATGAAAATTCAATTTGCTCCGGCCGACGTGTTGTGTCCCCCCAGTGTACATCGGCCGCGTCTATTAGTATTTGCATTGCACTGAAAGCAATCTGCAATGCAAACCCGCTTATGTAATACGCACGTGTACAATAGAAATCCGTGTGTATACTTGCGCCCGGCCTGATGTGTATTGACGGCACCTGAAGTTTTGTTTGACGGATTTATTGTGGGACCGGAATGGGTTTGGAACGCTGGTTTTTAAAAATGGAATCGAATTTGAAAGTTTAAACGTTCGTTATCACTTTTGATTTGTGTTTTTTTTTTCATACCCAGATAAACAAGCAGAGGATCATTGGATTTTTAAGCCCAATTTGTCTTTGAGCCATTCGTGTGAAGCATGGCTTCCGTCGAGTCGATAATAATCGAATGACACACTATACTACTTTTATATTACAAAGTGTACAACCTTCAGAATGCTTATCTGATGGTAAATGATAAGCCTGAGCATAACAGAGCGGCATTGGTTGAGACCAATACATTGATATACAGTTATTATTCTCCATCACCTGAGACAACAGGTCTCTTATACCCGGTATTTTTACTAGCTACAGTGCACGAAACACAGAAGTGCAAAACACTTCTATTTCACGGGATGATATCAGGCACTGTAGTGGTACCTACTGTCGTAAAGCGACTAATGAGAAGTTGATTAAGAGGTAGAGAGTTTATTACAAAAAAAGATCTAACAAAGTTGAACCTAAGACACAGAGATGGGGGGTAGTGTGTGATGAATGTATAGAGCGTATTCTTCAGCTTTGGTTCCGTTCAAAGATCCACCACCAGGGGCACGGGCAGTAATCCCCAATCCAGAACTCGTCTGCTTTAACGGCCATAGGTTCTGCGACATACGTCCAGCCCATTGCCACTTCAACTTGCTGATCCGGCAGGCTATGTCGGCAACTTTAGTTCTCTTATGGATTAAATCTTTTCTATACCAAGAATTAAGGATTTCACTTACCAATTAACTGGAAAGCGAGTTTTCTCGACACTGGATCTTAATCGTACATACCAACATTAACCAATCCGTGACGAAGATATAGAGAAAACTGCGATTATAACTTCATTTGGACTATTCGAATTATCACAAATGTGCCCGGGTCTCAAGAGCGCCGGTCAAACATTACAAAGGTTTATACATTCTGTCCTTTGTAATCTCGACTTTATAAATTATTAAAAAAATACAAAACTGCAACACACTGATTTTCCAACCAGTATAGAAAAATCAATGCATTCGAAATTCAAAAATCGAACCAAAAAAGCATTTGGCGCCAGGAATAAATAGCACACGTTTATTGCCAACCGTATTCCGGATGTAGCCAACATATTAACACATAAACGGCAGAACAAAATCCTTTATAAACATGTACGGCGCGAGGGTCAAGCACACAATAGCCTGGATTATTTGCATTTTCACTCAACTGGCCAATCTGCATTGCAAACTTGGGCTATGGTATGTAAACTTTGACAACCACAACCCCGCTGTCCAGGTTCGGATAACCGCACCTTATTTATAAGCAATAAGGTTCAGATTCGCATACACTTTTAGATTCGAAACGCAAATATAAGTTTGCCCGATTGTAATGTTGGGATGTCACAGGTTGGCTCTGACGTGATCAAATGTCATGTACAAACAATGGTTCGAACGCTAAGCCTATCGGAATGTAAATCTTATTGCTTTGTTATTAAAATATGATTTTGCATATTGCTTTATGATTAGTATTATATTAAAATGCGGTTATGGTTTCCCCAACATTGGTCTTTTGGTGGTGACTCCAAATTAGAAAAAGTTGTTGAATTTGCGTCGTTGGACATTTATGTTCTGGATTATTTCTTCATCATCATTATTACAGGTTAATATGTACTTAGTAGTCGTAAACACCCATCGATACGCATTGGGCCCGCATGGTGGGTTATGGCCCAATCTCCCTATAACTATGCTATGTGGGAAGGCATGTGCCCACCAGTGGGTCGTTATAGGATGATGATCATGAAGCAAATATAAACCTATAACACTTACTTTATTTTGTATATGTGAACATGTAATATTAAATCATTATTTAACGTAACGATTTTATGATTTATTGTCGGAGAGTATCTTATACTGCGGGGCACAGCTAACTAAATATAAACTTACTGGTATATGCATGTATTTAATGATTGGTCACATATTTATATGCGGATTATTTTATGTTTATGAAAAGGCAAATAAAATGAAGTACCGATTGAGATAAGCGTGCATGCAGCACCTTCTGGTCGGGTAGAGATCTAAGCCGAACAGTGAATCCATAGGAGTCACGGAGTCAGTCATAATTATAATGTCAGGAATGCCCAACATTTTTTGCTTAACCGACCAGCTCGCATTTTCTCTAAAAAAACTACAGATATCATCACGTGAAACAGGAGTGTTATGCACTTTTGTGTTTCGGGATGAGGGCACTGTAGCTAGTGAAATTACCGGGTATAAGAGACCTAACATCTGTTGTCTCGGGTGACGGGCGCAGTGCGGCAGTGATGGGTGATAATAACTGTCTATCAGTTGTTGGTCTCCTTTAATGCTGCTCTGTCATGGTCTGGCGTATCACTTACCATCAGGTGAGCGTCCAGACCGAGCTGTACGCTACCTGTACGCTTATAACAAAAAAAAACTTTGTTTCTACTTCTCCAAAAACCACGGAGTCAGTCATAAGTTTAATGTTAGAAATGTTCAACAGTTTTTGCTTAACAGTCAAGCTTGCATTTTCACAAATTATAAACAACGGAATAATATGATCACGCGCATAAAGCAGCACTGCAGTGCATCGGGGATGTTAGCAGCTGCTGAAGTCGATAGCCTCTCGGCTATCATTAGAAAACGCATTGCGTCCTTGGTGTACCGGGTGCGAGGCAGCACCAATAGCCTCCTGCAGACGGTGGCGGCGAGGCCGGACGCAGACAGTGCCATTATGCAGCACTGGACTCGCTTCCAGCTTTTCAAGGACACTACGATTAATTATTATTCGCATCGTTTACTAACATAGTTTTTTAAGATCATTGTTACTAACACGATATGGAATTTATTCCGAAATAAATATGTTTTATTTTATTCATATTTATTTTAAAGCCCTGAATTGCATGATATAATTACAACGCAACTAACCTTTGTTTCTTCTATTCCAAAAACCACAGCGTCAGTCATAAGTATAATGTCAGTAATGGCCAACATTTTTTGCTTAACAGCCATGCTCGCATTTTCACAAATTATTAAGAACGGAAAAATATGATCACGTGCATAAAGCCCTGAGTCACATGACATAATAACAATGCTTCTAACCCTCGTTTCTTCTCCGAAATTCGCGTCAGCGACCGACAATTTATCGTTTTAGATTCTCAGCTTAAACGGCAGATTTTTAAAATGGATGACAACTTGCTCTGCTTTGTGGCATACATCGGTTATGCAATTTGCGTTGAGGCTGCGTTTGATGCACTCCATATCGGCGGACTGATGGCGCGGTGATATCGCTTTGTAGCGAAATGGTGTGACGTGACTAAGTGATAGTGCCAGGCGGTGTTTTCGAGCGGAAAATTGCGGAGTTTCGAGGAGGTTGTTTGAGGGATTTGGGACAAGAATCGGTGTTGAAAGGCAATGTTTCAATGGACTAGTTTATAGCGTCACTTATTCTATTATACCTTCCCACATAGAATTAAATAAACAATTAACTAACTAGATGCACAAATTCACTCAAAAAGTGTCCGCGGCATAAGTCTGCCTATCGCGTCATTTGGCAGAAGTTTTATCACCAGTTCTCTGCTAAAGTTTGGTTCCTAGGCCACCTTTTACGGAACCCGTGGAGGACTAGGAGTTGCGACTATTGTATTCCAACAAACATGAGACAAGTTAGAAATTTTAAGGGATTACAACGCAACCCTATAACGTCAGCTGTTGCAAATATCCACAGGCGGCCGTAGCACTTTCCATCAGGGATCCGCATGCTCGTTTGCTTGCCTTATGTTATAAAAAAAAATTGGGACCTCTATTCTGTAAATTTCCATTACCACACGGCATTCGTTTTCTATTTTACTATTATAACTGATCAGGTTTGCTATAGACATCGAATATATTTGAGGCGCACAATGCAAATTGGTATAACGGCTCAATCCCACAAGCCGTATATCAATATATACGGCATTATACAGGGTGTGAATCGACTTGTGCATGATATAACAGCTCTGGGACGCCGCGGACGCAGTCTGACTGTTTCAGGGGTGTTCAACCATTGCTATGGGGTTATTAATAACTTTTAACGTCATTCGAAAATCAATGCTAATGTCAATTTGATGAAATCGGTTCGTACTCGTAAACATGCATAAAGTTATTTTGCTTTTATAATTGTTGTCAGACTTAAAAATCTAACATAACGATAGCCGTGCAGATAAGTCCTGGAGTAGGAGTAGACGTTGTCTTGCGTTTGCATATCGTAGGACGACCTCTAGTTGCAAATAATTTACCTTTTTTGCTAGTGATTTCCTTATCTTATCTAAAAACACAATTATTTGTATTAAAAATATGATTGCTATCTCACCTGGTGGAAAGTGTCGATGCAGCCTAAGGTGTATCACGCCAAGTCAAATAATGGGTCTCTTGCCTTGAAAACCCCTAAATAACACTTATTGATTTAACGATTTTCTTTTATATTATGTACTGAATAACACATACGGTGTGTTCTTTTTCACATACCTAATCAATAATAATTTTACATTATTCTTTTAACGTTAAACGAGTTTTAAATGTAAATAACATAGTAAGAAGATTAAGGCCCCTCACAACTGTTCCACGTTTCCGAGAGTTTGTTATCAAAACATGGAAAATGATTTGTGTATATTGCACCGCATGTTACGAACCCCTGGTCCATGTCCGAACTCACTTGACCATTCAAATTTATGGGTTGTCGCCACAGCGAGGGCCGTCTATGTTTAAACTATGCCATTACTGCATCAGGACAAAGGAGATGCTCCTGGCTTCGGATTATTCAAACGCACACGCCGAGCCTTCTTTACAATCTTCTGGGTTAGATGGGCATAAGAAAATCGTAATGCATGGACTTGTGCGGCTGACAAACCGTGAGAAAACTCATTGAAATTAATATATTTAATAATAAACTTTAGAGAAGATTTGTTTTTTTTAAAGACCTCTTCTGAAGTTTACAAAAAACTTTTGTAGATTTTAAAAATAAATTTACTTAATTAATTTTATTCATCCGGCGGGCTATGCAACTTTAGTTCTCTTACGGATTAAATCATTTCTGATCTTATCCCTAAGAGAGACCCCGAGCATAGCTCGCTCCATTGCGCGTTGAGTGACTTTGAACTTGTGAACCAATCCCGCAATCAGTGTCTATGTCTCAGCTGCGTATGTAAACACGGGTAAACAACTTATAGACGTGGCTCAGAAGCGGTATAATTCTTCAAGCGAGTTTTATCACCCTTCTTCAAGAACAAGACGACGACGCTTCTGGACCACGCCTCCGGCGTAGTTTTCTGGTGGATGACGGCATTAAAGAGCTTAACTAATGCCCTAGGACTGGCTACATCTGTACATATAATTTCGAAAATTTGATAATTTATGGGAACGTGGCGGGATTTAAACCTGCACCATCCCGATTGGAAGACAATAGTTCACATCAATGAGCCACCGACGCTCTTCTCTTCTTCTTCACCGACATTGCAGTCATTAAAATACTCTTACTTCAAAATTTATATGATCACAACATAAAAACATGAAATTTATAAGTCAAAATCAATTTATCCAAGCAATTTAGAGGTGCAATGCTATAGTAACCATTTGCAATTTTTCACTGAGGTTTTTTTGTGACCGAGTTCCGTCACAAAGTACCCTAATTAAAAGTTGTATAGTTTCCTAGATATTGTCGGTTAGTGACGTCTTTAAGGGTTAAGCTGCTCGATTAGCTATTCAAGTTTTAAAACTTGAATTAACAGTGTTAAAACTGAGGGTTTTATGCCGTGGATGATCGGACAAGTCAACCAACTATCGCAATGGTCACTCGTCAGATGGGTGATCGATAAATATCCGAAACACGGATGAAGCGTGTTTAAGGCACTTTAAGGCGTTATTTTCACTTTCTCCAAAGCGTGAATTTTGAATGAACCTATTATTGTACTCATATTATGGAATGTTTTTGATAGGAACCTAATACCATATTACCATGGCCTTATAGCTATCATGAAAGATTTACAAAATATATGATACATAAATAAATTGTCGTTTTGTATTCAGCAATAATTAATGTTATGTAGTCATTATATACCGTCAACGCTGCCCTGCACCCGTCGCCCGAGACGACAGATGTTAGGTTTCTCATATACTCCGAAATTTCACTAGCTACAGTGCCCTCATCCCGAACAAAGAAACAAAACACTCCTATTTCACTGAATGATATCTGGCACTGCGGTTGTACCTGCTAGACGACTCAATACCGAGGCTACCACCAAGTAAATGCATTATTGCAAACTGCATTTTATTATAACGGCGTTTTTTTTTTTCGAACTGACTACTGTTGTTGGCTGCAGATGGCCTTTACAGCTTCACCGGGCAAGTGGCGAAATGGCTCTCAGCCTTAAAATTATAACGGCGTGTCAATATTCGAATATCAAACCAAGAAGTCAATCCAACATGGCGACGCTACACAGCATATTCCCGAGTCCGAACCAGTGGTAGCTTCATTTGACATTCATTAGTGTTCTGTTAGGAGCTAAACTGAATAAACACTTTTCATTTTCATTAACGGCTGGTGGGAAAATCCCAGATATAATATTTATTATCATGTGGATTATTAATTACTAATTATGTGAAAAAATCCGAACCCATTTAATAAAATAATAATAAATATCCACTGACATTCACACAGCGCAATCTAGCCCCAAGTTCAGCGTGAAGGCTGTATTATGGGTACTAAACAACGGATAAACATACTTATATACATTTTTTTTATAAATACATACTTATTATACATAGAAAACACCCATACCATTACAGACATGTTCATGCACACAAATGTATGTACTGCCCGGGATCGAACCCGGGCAGTACAAAGTTTATGTCTCATCCTTCCGCGTAGGTACGCCTTCACGGAGGTGTTGTATTTTTGAAAGACATTCCACCGATCAACTGGTTACCCAATACCATAGATTTAATATGTACCTCAATGCCCAATACACTATACATTTTTCTCATTACATCGAATGAACTCAAATCCGATGAATTCCATAATATAATAATCGGTGTAATATCGGAAACATGCGCTCTGACGCACTAGACGGTAATACTTGCGAGATCATCATCACAACCAAACTATTCACTGACGGAATACATAACGAGATGGTAAGCTTCAAATTTTCGGCGCGCTGTAGTGAGAGAAGCGGGTTTGCATCAAAGGCAATACAATCTATAAGCTAAACTTATCCACATATTATTGTCCTATTTACTGTTGGATTTATCACCATCATCATTACAACCTTAAATGACAACTGCGTAACGAAGGCCTCGGCTAATGATTTCCGAACCGATCCCTAGTAGTTAACATCCGTCTGCTTCCCACCACCTTAACCCTTTGACCGAATGACGCCTTAAAGCTCCAGACACAAGAGATTTTCTATTGTGTGTGGATTCCCGGCGTTAACCAGGTCTCCAGTTAAATATATTATTTCCACGCAGACCGCCTAGCAGTTGACATCCATCTGGTACTTCCACCTTAACCAGGTCATCCGTCCATCTGGTTAGAGGCCGGCCTACGCTTCGTTTCTCGTTACGCGGACGCCGCTCGAGAATCTTTCCGCCCCATCGGCCATCGTTCTATGTGCCCTGCTCACTACCACTTTAACTTACTAATACTGTGGGCTATGTCGGTCACCCTAGTTCTCCTACTGATATCATTATTTCTGAAACCAAGGTATCGAACCCAAAAGGATTTATATTGACCAAATTGTTCAACTGTTTAAGAAAGCTCAATAAAAGAGTGTTCAAAAGATTGATGTATGGTAAAGGAAGCTACAGAAGTGTATCAGGCCTGCTTAAAGTGGCGCTCCAGCATCCTTGCCTATTTTTGGGACCAATGCGTGAGTTGTATTTAATTATAAATCATAACAGGATTGCACACAAATATTTGTATCGAACCCGGAACCCTTTGTGTAACAGCCGACGTCTCAACCACTTCACCACATGGGTAAACTTTGTAATGATTATTACAAATCCGCCATTTCCGTCACAGTAACCAAACTCTACTGGAATAAGAGCGACGGGCTCACTCAAATGGAGCAATCACATTGATACGTTTATTGAGATTGAATGTTGCGCGGATTTGCTAAATGAGAACTGGTTGCATCATTAGATTTTCTAATTTCGGATGTTAGGCGCGCAGCCGACATGCAACAGCGCGGAACAACATTAAACTAGTTAAAAAAATATATCGAAGAATAGAAGGTGCCTGAGTTTTTTATTTTTTATGTTACAAAGCGAACAGGACGGTCAGGACGCTCACCTCATAGTAAATACCTGACCATAACAGAGCGGCATTGAAAGAGACCAAAAACTGATAAACAGATGTTTTTCTCCCTCAATGCCGCGCTGCGCCCGTCACCCGAGGCAGCGAATGTTAGGTCTTTTATACTCAGTTATTTCACTAGCTACAGTGCACTCATCCTTTAACACAAAAGTCCATAGCAATCTTATTTGACGTGACGATATCTGCCACTGCGGTATATGTTAGGTATTTCATCAGTTACCAGCCAAGAAATGTCTCGTCCAAATCTCCAGTCCATCCATTTCAGATTATTCTAAATAAATAGTCAAAAGATGGACAAAATTTTAAAAATTGTTGTATTTGCGTTTGTACCCTACCCATATTTTGAAGAAAAAAATGATTGTTTCAATATGACAGACAGACACTCCAATTCTATTGATCATCATCATCATCAGCTCATTATACGTCAACACAGAGGGGCACAAGTAAGAGAGTAAGAGCGTCGGATAACGGATACATATAATTTCGGATATTCGAAAACACATTGGTACGTGGCGGGATTTGAACCTGCGCCCTTCCGATCGGAAGGTCCATAACAGTCCATACCATTGAGCCACCAATAATCTCTATGGATATGTATAGATAAATGCAATAAACAATAAGTGCATAATAAGTTGTATGCTCGATAAAGTTTGCCAGGGTTGGTGTCCATCATAGTACCCGATATCAATTAGTGAAATAGGAAAGCAAGGATTGACTGATTGTAAAATTAAGGGACTACCATTGAAATTATTATTCTATCCATCTATTGATACCAAACATAAGAAAAACGTTTTTCAAATCTAGTTCATACATAAAATACTCCGAATAATATGGAATGGTCTCATAAAATTGCCAATTTTATGAACTTTTTACAAATGGTTCCATTTCAGCTGATTTATGATATCGATATATGTAAATGGTGCGTAGGTCCTAAGGTTACGATCCAAAGAATTTACATTGAACATAAAATATAGATGGGGTATTATTAAACTTCTATATAAAATAAGTAAGTAAATATTACTACCTTCAGTAAATAAAAAAATAAACATTAAAACAAAAACCTTTCATTCTTTTATTTATATGCCAATAACACTGAAAAGGCACATATCCTACTACTATTATAAAGGCGAAAGTTTGTAAGTATGGATGTATGTATGGATGTTTGTTACTCTTTCACGTAAAAACTACTGAATGGATTTGAATGAAACTTTACCACAATATAGCTTATACATCAGAATAACACATAGGCTACAATTTTTGAGGTTTCTAATGTGAGGTCGTAAAAAAACACATTTTTTGCGCTTACATTGCAAACGCTGACTGAATCCTACAAGATAGATCAAAACAATGTACTACAGTATTGTACAACTTAAAAAGGTCTACAAAAACGTCCGTGATGGTAAATGTTTATCTCTTAGGAATAACCCACAATAACCATTTTTTATCCTTTACTTTGTACAAGAAATAATGGCTTATTTACGAAGCGATACTAGACGGGACGAACCTGAAGTCCACGCGAACGAAGTCGCGGGCAAAAGCTAGTTCAGCATATAGTTGCCTCGAGCAATACGAGGAGCTTCGACACTGGTCTTCAAGTGTTGATGGAATTCTAGTAATGATTATGAATTAAAAGAACAGAAGTTTTTACGATCAGACTGGTTTCGAATTAAATAGGAAAAAAGTTTTAACAAAATCTCAGGTTAACCCCTTCGAACGCTAGGAATCCAGACACATTAGAAAATCTATTATTTCGGACAGCTGACATCGGCGTTCAAATGGTTAAATAAATGTCTATCTCCCTTCAGTTCCCATCTTTAGCTTACAGCAGGCCACTACGAGACATATTCTACTCCTTTTTGCGCCACTATCCTAGTCCTCATAGGTGTGGACTTGTGCCTTACGATCTCGAGGGTGTACGTACCAATATCTTTTCGAATTTTAGAAATTATACATACGTTTATCCGACGCTCTTACAATCAAGGAAAACATCGCGAGGAAACCTGCGCACGCCTACGAAGAGATTCAAAGGATGTACGTGAAGTCGGTGGATTCCGCACTGGGCTTGCATGGATGACTAGGGCCTACACACCCAATACGGGTAGGCTCGTGCCCACAGATTTCCCAATACAGGAGATGGGGCAAGCCGCGTTTTTAAGTGCGACAAATGTAAGCTCAACGAGCATACACTGGCTGCCAGTTTACGCTCTGTGAGACGAGTCAAGACGCACGAATATTAGAAGAAATTACCGGATTTTCCCAAAATGCCAACCTGTGCAATTGTAACATGCCATCATCGCAATGAATCAGTAAATTTACCAAGAAATATAATAACTTTTCACAGCTAAGAACCGAAAAGAAATTGCGACACTGGGACTGCCTATAAACTTGGCGGCTTGTCCAGTCTAATGGTATATTCGGATGTCTGTGCTCGTGCCCCTCGGTGGGGGACGTATAATGAGCTGATAATCATAGTACATTATTTATACACCAAAAAATATCGAAGACGCAGACACAAATCCTTAAAGTATTTGCAGGACTGTTAAATATTTTAACTGAAATCCTTCCTGGTTGATCCGCCGGGTATTCCTGAAGAGTCATTAGTAATTAATAAGTGCGGCCACCGATCTGCCCTCATTAATGCAGTTCCGTCTACGGACAGTCTTAGCTGCAATACTTGGCGGACACTGGCACTAGTTTGTGTTGTAAATACTATTTATATTTTAAAGATATCTATAAATAAAACAAATGACGACCCATTTGGAGTAATGGTTGAGAGGTCGGCTACCACACCAAGGGTTCCGGGTTCGATCCCCGGGCAGTACAAACATTTGTGTGCATGAATATGTGTGTTTGTATTAGCAACAGATAATTTTATATATACTATAGTATTAGGTGCTGTTTGTGTAAACGAGTCATCTGATGGTGAGTGCATAGTTCAGGCTGATGATAATGATAATAACCGCTGCCTTCGAGTGCTTTGAACTCTTTTACTGCTAGAGACGTCTTAAAGCGTCACAAAACAGTATATTTTCCTTTGTGCTTAGAGCCTGGCGGTCAAAAGGTTAACCTATTATACCGGGTTTCCTAAGAACAATGCAAGCTCGTAGTTTTCCTAAACGATGCTTGCGTGCTCTATCAAAGTTTCGGAGCTCACGTTGGTGTATAAATAATAAATATCCACTGACATTCACACAGCGCCATCTAGCCCCAAGTTAAGCGTGAAGCTTGTATTGGTACTAAACAAACGGATAAACATACTTATTTACATTTTTTTGTAAATACATTCATATTATAAATAAAAAACACCCAGACCATTACAAACAGACATGTTCAGGCACACAAATGTTTGAACTGCCCGGGGATTGAATCCGGAACCCCATGCAGCAGCCGAAGTCTCAACCATCACACTAAATGGGTCGTCAATAATTATAACCGATGCCTTCGAGTAATTGTAACCCTTTGACTGCCAGAGACGCATTTAAGCTTCTAAAACAATATTTCCTATTGTGTACAATGATATTCTGTATATATAAAGGTAGATACGCCATCCGTGTCTCAAAAACGAACCGCCGAAGAGAGTACAGTCTGAACTCTTTTGTTTAGGTTCGCTCATTCGAAATATGTGTGCTGTCACTGCGTTCAGAACACTTTTTTCAATTGTTTTGTGAGCATATCACGAAGCTATACTTTTTACATCATTGATTGTGTATGGATTTTTGGCAGTCAAAGGGTTAACCCATCAATCCTATCATACCTTTTCCTAAGAACAATGCAAGCTCGTTTCTGAACGATGCTCGCGTGCTCTATTAAAGTTTCGGAGCTGATGTTGGTGTATAAATGAAACAATTTCAGATAAGATCGGCCCAGTGCCCGCTGCCCCCGACGCTGTGAGGCCATGTTAACATTGCACGAGCTCCGTTCAGTATATTTGGTCACGTAGATATATAGAATCTTGATGCTAGATAGCTTTATTGTTTGCGCGTTTTGTAAAACAAAAAATTAAATCGTAAGTAATTTTTGTATAATTTTATCACTTTAAGCCATTCTGTTGAGTATTTTTAATTAAATTATTGTCAAAGTTAGGTTAGTCAACAAATACTTTTAGTCGCAGATTTAGTTCAGAAGAAAGGCAGACGGCAAGTCGGAATGCTTATTTCGGCGACTGACACATGCCCAAATTCTATGTCAAAGTTCTATAAAGAAAACTAATCATAATTTATTTTAGACCACCTCTAGACGGCTTTTTCATGGCTTTGTTTGATTATTTCGACAGTCTATTTTATACGTAATAGACCAGATTATGATCCGTTTATAACTTTGTTAAGAGAATGTAATAAAACAACATTTTAATATAAAATCAGCCACGGAAGGGGCGGAGACATATTCAAAAAGCTTCGAAATAATACTTATCCTTGTTTATTAGACACCCACGTCTGGAGGGATACCGCCATCTCTTAAAACAGTGTTACAATAATATAACTTCGTCTTTTCTGGTACAAAAATGCTGACGTATCATTATAATAATACTGTTTTAAGAGATTGTGGTTAGCCCCCAGTACTCAAAGATTTATCTATTTCAGTTCACCAATTGTCATAAATACTTGAATTGCGACAGTGACTTTCTTTATATCTACGTTCGCTTCTTGCGCTCGCTCAGCTCGGCTTACACAAAGCCAGCTATTTGAGCTATGCTAAGACGCCAGGGACCACCGCTTCTTTTGCTCGCCCCTTGTCGTTTCTTTGTTAATCTGCCGGGTTTAGTTAATCTCTAATGAAATGAAATGCTGGAACACGGTTCGATTGGTTGGGATTTCTCGTGTGTTTGTCTTTGGATTATCTGAATAAGTGTTTGTTGAATTTTGTTTGTAATTATTTAATAATCACGCAAAGCCTGTTCTCGCTCTATCTCTTAAACCTATCGCAGTCTATTGCTGAACATAGGTCTCCCCCATCTTGGAATTGTACGCAACGTACGTACTGGTTTCATACTGTTTAGTATTTAAAAGGTCCATGAACAAGGATTTCATTTAGCATTTCTATGATCGCGTGCCTGCCGCTGACTTTAAAACAATTCACGATCAATGCGATATTTCATCGAGCTATCTATATGTTTAAAGTCTATGGTCATGCCTGGTATTTGTGTCAAAGAAAACAGAAGTATTTTTATAAATAAAACTCGATGAGCGTTAGTGGCTCAATGATGTGGACTGTTGCCCTCCTACCGTGAGGGCAGAGGTTCAAGTTCGCCACCTACCAATGTGTTTTCGAAATGTGCGTTATCGGACGCTCTAACGGTGAAAGAAAACATCGTGAAGAAACCTGCGCACGCCTGAGAAGAGACTCAAAGGTTGTGCATGAAGTCGTCCAACCCGCACTGAGCTTGCGTAGACGACTTAGGCCTAATCACCCTATACGGGTAGGCTCGTGCCCCTCGGTGGAGACGTTTGATGAGCTGATGATGATGATAAGAACTCTTCATCATTATTATGTTGTTATTCATCAGTTTTTTATTTAGGTGATTTGACAGACAAGTCTTAGAAATAGACATAGTTGAAATATATATTTACCAGAATCTCCATGACGCATTTAATATTTCAAGATCCACTTACCAGACTAATCACAAAGACTATCTGGCAGTGCTTTGGCTATTTTTGCTAAAAGCATCATGCTAAAAGCGAGGGTATACGGAATAACTTCCGGTCAGTGCTCTCATGGCAGGCCTCCGTTTTGATAGCATGTTAAAAGGTAATTCACTCATATAAAAGCATGCCTTAAACGTTATTTACAACTGTGGAAGATTCAAGGCAAAAAATACTTTCGGGCCATTTCGGGAACTACCTAGTGTACAGGCATATATTATTATATTGGATATTTTCTACTTACCTATATAATTTAAATAGCTCTAGATTTACGAGTATGTATTAATTAATTTTAAGTGTTTACATTTTATATTGCGTTGGTGGCTCATTGGTGTGGACTGTTGCCTTCCTCTTTGGAGAGAGCAGGTTTAAAGCCCGCCACGTACCAATGCATTTTCGAATTTTCGCAATAATATGTACGTTTATCCGACGCTCTTACGGTGAAGGAAAACATCGTGAACCAGCGCAAGAAGAGAAGAGATTCAAAAGGCTGTGCGTGTAGTCAGCCTATCCGCACTGGGCCCGCGTAGTCGACTAAGGCCTATATACCCTTTACGGGTAGGCTCGTACCCCTCGGTGGGAACGTTCAGTGAGCTGATGATGATGATGATAAACTACCCTTAATGCATAATATATTTCAAAAGACGTAAATTATTACAAAATATTTTGTGCTTCAATTCAACAAATTTGTGAAACCGGACTACCTATATCTTTAAAGCAAGTATCCTTGAGCAAAGGACTTGTTTACAGTCCAATTAATGGATTGGGGACAAAACAACCAACTCAATCGTATTTACGAATTCTATTAACACTATTATGTATTGACTCAATTTGTAAACGATTCCTTCGAAGGAACTCGGGTGAAGGGTTGGGTCTCATCGGCCCAATTAGACGGATCGCTTT
The DNA here is from genome assembly GCA_019425675.1 of Leucinodes orbonalis. Lineage (NCBI taxonomy): Eukaryota > Metazoa > Arthropoda > Insecta > Lepidoptera > Crambidae > Leucinodes > Leucinodes orbonalis. Next base: position 1,244 of record PQWD01001541.1, on the reverse strand, counting down.
AGGGTTGATTGACATGTTTCTATAAACAGAGCGTTGGAGTGTTAACTGATCGGTTTTGTTTAGTAGATTTGTTATCTCGGCCCAATCGGATTGACCTATCTTTTTGGGACGTCTTTATTAATTTATTTTGTTGAATCTTAGTCGTGATAGAATTTTAAAAGGTTTAATTTAATTGTAATTTTATTAGTGTTATTATTACGGAGTAAAAAGACCGTGTATAAATATTCTTTTTCGGATGACGCGCATTGTTAACACTAAAAAAAATATACGCGAACAAAGAGAAAAAAGGAGTTTTCCTCGATTTCTCTGGTCTCCTATCGTATTCTTTTCCTAATAAAAAAAAACATCAAAATCGGTTCATAAACGACGAAGATATTCGCGAACAAACATAAAAAAGCATAGATACGGTTGAATTGATTAACCTACTTTTTTGATATCGGTTAAAATTAAATAAAATGAAACAATAACAAAACTACGGTTAGAAAATAGACCACCAGGGTACTTCGGACCGTGAGCAGTACAGTACCTACTCAACAATTTAACGTAAAATAAGGGGTGTTAATCAACTTATGATTAATAACCTATATGTGTACCAGGGACAGGTAGTCCAAATGGGTAGGTCCAATTTCGAGAAGGAGGTTTCTCGTCGAATTCAATTAGGATGGGCAGCGTCCGGGAAGTTAAGGCAGATCTTTTCGTCCAAAATACCTCAGTGTCTCAGAAGAAGGTCTTTGACCAGTGTGTGTTGCCAGTTATGACATACGGAAGCGAAACGTGGTCGCTCACCAAGGGCCTCTTGAATAGACTCAAGGTTGCTCAGCGTGCTATGGAGAGGGCTATGTTAGGTGTCTCCCTACGCGATAAAATCCGAAACGAGGATATCCGTAGGAGAACTAGGGTGACCGACATAGCCCAGAGGATGAGCAAGTTGAAGTGGCAGTGGGCAGGGCACATAGTGCGTAGAGCCGATGGGGCGGAAAGGTTCTCGAGTGGCGTCCACGTAACGGAAAACGAAGCGTAGGCCGACCCCTAACCAGATGGACGGATGATCTGGTTAAGGTGGCGGGTAGCAGATGGATGTCAACTGCAAGGGATCGGTCCGCGTGGAAATCATTAGGGGAGGCCTTCGTTCAGCAGTGGACATAATTAGGCTGTAATGATGATGATGATGATAATTAATAACAAATTATTAGAAACGTGGAATTTAATGGGCATGTTAGTTATATAAGCAGGATATAATAATA